>JARKHS020030968.1:0-65765 GCA_030143305.2 Amblyomma americanum
AGGGCATCCCGATGCCGTTGCTGCTTTCACGTGCGCATCGTAGCGCACTTTGTGGTCGGCAGGTAGAGAAAGCGAGGAAAAGGGGGCGGTAGTCTTCCACGTCACGCCCGAAGAGCACTGTCGATGAGCTGGCTTTGTACGATGAAGCGACGCTGCAAGCAGCCAAACCTGGAGAAGCAACACAAATTGTTTGGTGACCGACATCATCCCTCTGGTTTCGCCATGCCCACCGGCGAACAGCTGTGTGAATGGTCTTTTCTAGGGCATCCCGATGCGGTAGCTGATTTCACGTGCGCATCGTAGCGCACTTTATAGTCGGCAGGTGGCAGGAGGCGAGGAAACAGGGGGCGGTAGTCTTCCACGTCACGCCCGAAGAGCACTGTCGATGAGCTGGCTTTGTACGATGAAGCGACGCTTGCGAGCAGCAAAACCTAGGAAGCAACAGAAATTTTTTGGTGACCGACATGATCCCTCTGGTTTCGCCGTGCCCACCGGGGAACAGCTGTGTGGACGGTCTTTTCTAGGGCATCCCGATGCGATAGCTGCTTTCACGTGCGCATCGTAGCGCACTTTAAGGTCGATAGGTTTCAGAAGGCGAGAAAAAGGAGGTAGGTAGTTTTTCATGTCACGCTCAAAGAGCACTGTCGATGAGCATGCTTTCTACGATGAAGCGACACTTACAAGCAGCAAAACCTGGGGAAGCAACGCAAATTGTTTGGTGACTGACATGATCCCTCTGGTTTTGCCGTGCCCACCGACGAAGAACTGTGTGAACGATCTTTTCTAGGGCATCCCGAAGCCGCAGCTGATTTCACGTGCGCATCGCAGCGCACTTTATGGTCGGCAGGTGGCAGAAGGCGAGGAAAAGGGAGGCGGCAGTCCTCCACGTCACGCCCGAAGAGCACGGTCGATGAGCTGGCTTTGTACGATGAAGCGACGCTTAAAAGCAGCAAACCTGGGGAAGCAACACATATTGTTTGATGAAAGACATGATCCCTCGTGTTTCGCCGTGCCCACCGGCGAACAGCTGCGTGGACGGTCTTTTCTAGGCCATCCCGATGCGGTAGCTGATTTCACATGCGCATCATAGCGCACTTTGTGGTCGGCAGATGGCAGAAAGCGAGGAAATGGGGGGCGGTAGTCTTCCATGTCACGCGTGAAGAGCACTGTCGATGAGCTTGCTTTGTGCGATGAAGCGACGTTGCAAGCAGGCAAACCTGGGAAAGCAACAAAATTTTTTGGTGACCGACATGATCCCTCTGATTTCGCTGTGCCCACCGGCGAAGGGTTGTGTGGACAGTCTTTTCTAGGGCATCCCGATGCGGTAGCTGATTTCACGTGCGCATCGTAGCGCACTTCATGGTCGGCAGATGGCATAAGGCGAGGAAAAGGGGGCGGTAGTCATCCATGTCACGCGTGAAGAGCACTGTCGATGAGCTCGCTTTGTACCATGAAACGACGCTTGCAGGCAGCAAAACCTGGGGAAGAAACACAAATTGTTTGGTGACCGACATGATCCCTCGGGTTTCGGCGAAGAGCTGCATGGACCGTCCACCGTCCACCGGCGAAGAGCTGTGTGGACGGTCTTTTCTTGGCCATCCCGATGCGATAGCTGCTTTCACGTGCGCATCGTAGCACACTTTAAGGTCGATAGGTTTCAGAAGGCGAGAAAAAGGAGGTAGCTAGTCTTCCATGTCACGCTCAAAGAGCACTGTCGATGATCTTGCTTTGTACCATGAAGCGACGCTTGCGAGCAGCCAAACCTGGAGAAGCAACACAAATTGTTTGGTGACCGACATCATCCCTGTGGTTTCGCCGTGCCCACCGGCGAACAGCTGTGTGAATGGTCTTTTCTAGGGCATCCCGATGCGGTAGCTGATTTCACGTGCGCATCGTAGCGCACTTTATAGTCGCAGGTGGCAGAAGGCGAGGAAACAGGGGGCGGTAGTCTTCCACGTCACGCCCGAAGAACACTGTCGATGAGCTGGCTTTGTACGATGAAGCGACGCTTGCGAGCAGCAAAACCTGGGAAGCAACAGAAATTTTTTTGGTGACCGACATGATTCCTCTGGTTTCGCCGTGCCCACCGGCGAACAGCTGTGTGAACGGTCTTTTCTAGGGCATCCCGATGCGATAGCTGATTTCACGTGCGCATCGTAGCGCACTTCATGGTCGGCAGATGGCAGAAGGCGAGGAAAAGGGGGGCGGTAGTCTTCCACGTCACGCACGAAGCGCACTGTCGATGAGCTTGCTTTGTACCATGAAACGACACTTACAAGCAGCAAAACCTGGGGAAGCAACACAAATTGTTTGGTGACCGACATGATCCCTCGTGTTTCGCCGTGCCCACCGGCGAACAGCTGCATGGACGGTCTTTTCTAGGGCATCCCGATGCGGTAGCTGATTTCACGTGCGCATCGTAGCGCACTTCATAGTCTGCAAATGGCAGAAGGCGAGGAAAAGGGGGGCCGTAGTCTTCCACGTCATGCCCGAAGAGCACAGTCGATGAGCTGGCTTTGTACGATGAAGCGACGCTTGCAAGCAGCAAAACCTGGGGAAGAAACACAATTTGTTTGGTTACCAACATGATCTACCTGGTTTCGCCGTGCCCACTGGCGACGAAATGTTGTGGACGGTCTTTTCTAGGGCATTCCGATGCGGTAGCTGATTTCACGTGCGCATCGTAGCGCACTTTAAGGTCGATAGGTTTCAGAAGGCGAGAAAAAGGAGGTAGGTAGTTTTCCATGTCACGCTCAAAGAGCACTGTCGATGAGCATGCTTTCTACAATGAAGCGACACTTACAAGCAGCAAAACCTGAGGAAGCAACACAAATTGTTTGGTGACCGACATCATCCCTCTGGTTTCGCCATGCCCACCGGCGAACAGCTGTGTGAATGGTCTTTTCTAGGGCATCCCGATGCGGTAGCTGATTTCACGTGCGCATCGTAGTGCACTTTATAGTCGGCAGGTGGCAGGAGGCGAGGAAACAGGGTGCGGTAGTCTTCCACGTCACGCCCGAAGAGCACTGTCGATGAGCTGGCTTTGTACGATGAAGCGACGCTTGCGAGCAGCAAAACCTAGGAAGCAACAGAAATTTTTTGGTGACCGACATGATCCCTCTGGTTTCGCCGTGCCCACCGGCGAACAGATGTGTGAACGGCCTTTTCTAGGGCATCCCGATGCGGTAGCTGATTTCACATGCGCATCGTAGCGCACTTCATGGTCATCAGATGACAGAAGGCGAGGAAAAGGGGGGCGGTAGTCTTCCACGTCACGCACGAAGCGCACTGTCGATAATCTTGCTTTGTACCATGAAGCGACACTTACAAGCAGCAAAACCTGGGGAAGCAACACAAATTGTTTCGAGACCGACATGATCCCTCTGGTTTCGCCGTGCCCACCGACGAAGAACTGTGTGAACGATCTTTTCTAGGGCATCCCGATGCCGTAGCTGATTTCACGTACGCTCCGTAGCGCACTTTATGGTCGGCAGGTGGCAGAAGGCGAGGAAAAGGGGGGCGGTAGTCTTCCACGTCACGCCCGAAGAGCACTGTCGATGAGCTCGCTTTGTACGATGAAGCGACGCTTGCAAGCAGCAAACCTGGGGAAGCAACACAAATTGTCTGATGAAAGACATGATCCCTCGTGTTTCGTCGTGCCCACCGGCGAACAGCTGCGTGGACGGTCTTTTCTAGGGCATCCCGATGCGGTAGCTGATTTCACTTGCGCATCATAGCGCACTTTGTGGTCGGCAGATGGCAGAAAGCGAGGAAAAGGGGGGCGGTAGTCTTCCATGTCACGCGTGAAGAGCACTGTCGATGAGCTTGCTTTGTGCGATGAAGCGACGTTGCAAGCAGGCAAACCTGGGAAAGCAACAAAATTTTTTGGTGACCGACATGATCCCTCTGATTTCGCTTTGCCCACCGGCGAAGGGTTGTGTGGACAGTCTTTTCTAGGGCATCCCGATGCGGTAGTTGATTTCACGCGCGCATCATAGCGCACTTTGTGGTCGGCAGGTGGCAGAAGGCGAGGAAAAGGGCGGCGGTAGTCTTCCACGTCACGCGTGAAGAGCACTGTCGATGAGCTCGCTTTGTACCATGAAACGACGATTGCAGGCAGCAAAACCTGGGGAAGAAACACAAATTGTTTGGTGAAAAACGTGATCCCGCGGGTTTCGGCGAAGAGCTGTGTGGACCGTCCACCGTCCACCGGCGAAGAGCTGTGTGGACGGTCTTTTCTAGGGCATCCCGATGCGATAGCTGCTTTCACGTGCGCATCGTAGCGCACTTTAAGGTCGCTAGGTTTCAGAAGGCGAGAAAAAGGAGGTAGGTAGTTTTCCATGTCACGCTCAAAGAGCACTGTCGATGAGCATGCTTTCTACGATGAAGCGACACTTACAAGCAGCAAAACCTGGGGAAGCAACACAAATTGTTTGGTGACCGACATCATCCCTCTGGTTTCGCCATGCCCACCGGCGAACAGCTGTGTGAATGGTCTTTTCTAGGGCATCCCGATGCGGTAGCTGATTTCACGTGCGCATCGTAGTGCACTTTATAGTCGGCAGGTGGCAGAAGGCGAGGAAAAGGGAGGCGGCAGTCTTCCACGTCACGCCCGAAGAGCACGGTCGATGAGCTGGCTTTGTACGATGAAGCGACGCTTAAAAGCAGCAAACCTGGGGAAGCAACACATATTGTTTGATGAAAGACATGATCCCTCGTGTTTCGCCGTGCCCACCGGCGAACAGCTGCGTGGACGGTCTTTTCTAGGGCATCCCGATGCGGTAGCTGATTTCACTTGCGCATCATAGCCCACTTTGTGGTCGGCAGATGGTAGAAAGCGAGGAAAAGGGGTGCGGTAGTCTTCCATGTCACGCGTGAAGAGCACTGTCGATGAGCTTGCTTTGTGCGATGAAGCGACGCTTGCAAGCAGCAAAACCTGGGAAAGCAACACAATTTGTTTGGTGACCGACATGATCCCTCTGGTTTCGCCGTGCCCACCGGCGAACAGCTGTGTGAACGGTCTTTTCTAGGGCATCCCGATGCGGTAGCTGATTTCACGTGCGCATCGTAGCGCACTTCATGGTCGGCAGATGGCATAAGGCGAGGAAAAGGGGGCGGTAGTCATCCATGTCACGCGTGAAGAGCACTGTCGATGAGCTGGCTTTGTACGATGAAGCGACGCTTGCGAGCAGCAAAACCTAGGAAGCAACAGAAATTTTTTGGTGACCGACATGATCCCTCTGGTTTCGCCGTGCCCACCGGCGAACAGCTGTGTGAACGGCCTTTTCTAGGGCATCCCGATGCGGTAGCTGATTTCACATGCGCATCGTAGCGCACTTCATGGTCATCAGATGGCAGAAGGCGAGGAAAAGGGGGGCGGTAGTCTTCCACGTCACGCACGAAGCGCACTGTCGATAATCTTGCTTTGTACCATGAAGCGACACTTACAAGCAGCAAAACCTGGGGAAGCAACACAAATTGTTTCGAGACCGACATGATCCCTCTGGTTTCGCCGTGCCTACCGACGAAGAACTGTGTGAACGATCTTTTCTAGGGCATCCCGATGCCGTAGCTGATTTCACGTACGCTCCGTAGCGCACTTTATGGTCGGCAGGTGGCAGAAGGCGAGGAAAAGGGGGGCGGTAGTCTTCCACGTCACGCCCGAAGAGCACTGTCGATGAGCTCGCTTTGTACGATGAAGCGACGCTTGCAAGCAGCAAACCTGGGGAAGCAACACAAATTGTCTGATGAAAGACATGATCCCTCGTGTTTCGCCGTGCCCACCGGCGAACAGCTGCGTGGACGGTCTTTTCTAGGCCATCCCGATGCGGTAGCTGATTTCACATGCGCATCATAGCGCACTTTGTGGTCGGCAGATGGCAGAAAGCGAGGAAAAGGGGGGCGGTAGTCTTCCATGTCACGCGTGAAGAGCACTGTCGATGAGCTTGCTTTGTGCGATGAAGCGACGTTGCAAGCAGGCAAACCTGGGAAAGCAACAAAATTTTTTGGTGACCGGCATGATCCCTCTGATTTCGCTGTGCCCACCGGCGAAGGGTTGTGTGGACAGTCTTTTCTAGGGCATCCCGATGCGGTAGTTGATTTCACGCGCGCATCGTAGCGCACTTTGTGGTCGGCAGGTGGCAGAAGGCGAGGAAAAGGGCGGCGGTAGTCTTCCACGTCACGCGTGAAGAGCACTGTCGATGAGCTCGCTTTGTACCATGAAACGACGATTGCAGGCAGCAAAACCTGGGGAAGAAACACAAATTGTTTGGTGAAAAACGTGATCAGTCGGGTTTCGGCGAAGAGCTGTGTGGACCGTCCACCGTCCACCGGCGAAGAGCTGTGTGGACGGTCTTTTCTAGGGCATCCCGATGCGATAGCTGCTTTCACGTGCGCATCGTAGCGCACTTTAAGGTCGATAGGTTTCAGAAGGCGAGAAAAAGGAGGTAGGTAGTTTTTCATGTCACGCTCAAAGAGCACTGTCGATGAGCATGCTTTCTACGATGAAGCGACACTTACAAGCAGCAAAACCTGGGAAAGCAACGCAAATTGTTTGGTGACTGACATGATCCCTCTGGTTTTGCCGTGCCCACCGACGAAGAACTGTGTGAACGATCTTTTCTAGGGCATCCCGAAGCCGCAGCTGATTTCACGTGCGCATCGCAGCGCACTTTATGGTCGGCAGGTGGCAGAAGGCGAGGAAAAGGGAGGCGGCAGTCCTCCACGTCACGCCCGAAGAGCACGGTCGATGAGCTGGCTTTGTACGATGAAGCGACGCTTAAAAGCAGCAAACCTGGGGAAGCAACACATATTGTTTGATGAAAGACATGATCCCTCGTGTTTCGCCGTGCCCACCGGCGAACAGCTGCGTGGACGGTCTTTTCTAGGCCATCCCGATGCGGTAGCTGATTTCACTTGCGCATCATAGCCCACTTTGTGGTCGGCAGATGGTAGAAAGCGAGGAAAAGGGGTGCGGTAGTCTTCCATGTCACGCGTGAAGAGCACTGTCGATGAGCTTGCTTTGTGCGATGAAGCGACGCTTGCAAGCAGCAAAACCTGGGAAAGCAACAAAATTTGTTTGGTGACCGACATGATCCCTCTGGTTTCGCCGTGCCCACCGGCGAACAGCTGTGTGAACGGTCTTTTCTAGGGCATCCCGATGCGATAGCTGATTTCACGTGCGCATCGTAGCGCACTTCATGGTCGGCAGATGGCAGAAGGCGAGGAAAAGGGGGGCGGTAGTCTTCCACGTCACGCGCGAAGCGCACTGTCGATGAGCATGCTTTGTACCATGAAACAACACTTACAAGCAGCAAAACCTGGGGAAGCAACACAAATTGTTTGGTGACCGACATGATCCCTCGTGTTTCGCCGTGCCCACCGGCGAACAGCTGCATGGACGGTCTTTTCTAGGGCATCCCGATGCGGTAGCTGATTTCACGTGCGCATCGTAGCGCACTTCATAGTCTGCAGATGGCAGAAGGCGAGGAAAAGGGGGCGGTAGTCTTCCATGTCACGCGTGAAGAGCACTGTCGATGAGCTCGCTTTGTACCATGAAACGACGATTGCAGGCAGCAAAACCTGGGGAAGAAACACAAATTGTTTGGTGACCGACATGATCCCTCGGGTTTCGGCGAAGAGCTGTTTGGACCGTCCACCGTCCACCGGCGAAGAGCTGTGTGGACGGTCTTTTCTAGGGCATCCCGATGCGATAGCTGGTTTCACGTGCGCATCGTAGCGCACTTTATGGTCGATTGGTTTCAGAAGGCGAGAAAAAGGAGGTAGGTAGTTTTTATGTCACGCTCAAAGAGCACTGTCGATGAGCTTGCTTTCTACGATGAAGCGACACTTACAAGCAGCAAAACCTGGGGAAGCAACACAAATTGTTTGGTGACCGACATGATCCCTCTGGTTTTGCCGTGCCCACCGACGAAGAACTGTGTGAACGATCTTTTCTAGGGCATCCCGACGCCGCAGCTGATTTCACGTGCGCATCGTAGTGCACTTTATGGTCGACAGGTGGCAGAAGGCGAGGAAAAGGGGGGCGGTAGTCTTCCACGTCACGCCCGAAGAGCACTGTCGATGAGCTGGCTTTGTACGATGAAGCGACGCTTGCAAGCAGCAAACCTGGAGAAGCAACACAAATTGTTTAATGAAAGACATGATCCCTCGTGTTTCGCCATGCCCACCGGCGAACAGCTGCGTGGAAGGTCTTTTCTAGGGCATCCCGATGCGGTAGCTGATTTCACTTGCGCATCATAGCGCACTTTGTGGTCGGCAGATGGCAGAAAGCGAGGAAAAGGGGTGCGGTAGTCTTCCATGTCACGCGTGAAGAGCACTGTCGATCAGCTTGCATTGTGCTGAAGCGACGCTTGCAAGCAGCAAAACCTGGGAAAGCAACACAAATTGCTTGGTGACCGACATGATCCCTCTGGTTTCGCCGTGCCCACCGACGAAGAACTGTGTGAATGATCTTTTCTAGGGCATCCCGATGCCGTAGCTGATTTCAAGTGCGCATCGTAGCGAACTTTGTGGTCGGCAGGTGGAGAAACCGAGGAAAAGGGGGTGGTAGTCTTCCACGTCACGCCTGAAGAGCTCTATCGATGAGCTTGCTTTGTACGATGAAGCGATGCCGGCAAGCAGCAAAACCTGGGGAAGAAACACAAATTGTTTGGTGACCGACATGATCCCTCGGGTTTCGGCGAAGAGCTGTGTGGACCGTCCACTGTCCACCGGCGAAGAGCTGTGTGGATGGTCTTTTCTAGGGCATCCCGATGCGATAGCTGCTTTCACGTGCGCATCGTAGCGCACTTCATGGTCGGCAAATGGCAGAAGGCGAGGAAAAGGGGGGCCGTAGTCTTCCACGTCATGCCCGAAGAGCACAGTCGCTGTGCTGGCTTTGTACGATGAAGCGACGCTTGCAAGCAGCAAAACCTGGGGAAGAAACACAATTTGTTTGGTTACCAACATGATCTATCTGGTTTCGCCGTGCCCACTGGCGACGAAATATTGTGGACGGTCTTTTCTAGGGCATTCCGATGCGGTAGCTGATTTCACGTGCGCATCGTAGCGCACTTTGTGGTCGGCAGGTAGAGAAGGCGAGGAAAAGGGGGCGGTAGTCTTCCACGTCACGCCCGAAGAGCACTGTCGATGAGCTGGCTTTGTACGATGAAGCGACGCTTGCAAGCAGCACAAACCTGGAGAAGCAACACAAATTGTTTGGTGACCGACATCATCCCTCTGGTTTTGCCGTGCCCACCGGCGAACAGCTGTGTGAATGGTCTTTTCTAGGGCATCCCGATGCGGTAGCTGATTTCACGTGCGCATCGTAGCGCACTTTATAGTCGGCAGGTGGCAGAAGGCGAGGAAACAGGGGGCGGTAGTCTTCCACGTCACGCCCGAAGAGCACTGTCGATGAGCTGGCTTTGTACGATGAAGCGACGCTTGCGAGCAGCAAAACCTGGGAAGCAACAAAAATTTTTTGGTGACCGACATGATCCCTCTGGTTTCGCCGTGCCCACCGGCGAACAGCTGTGTGAACGGCCTTTTCTAGGGCATCCCGATGCGGTAGCTGATTTCACATGCGCATCGTAGCGCACTTCATGGTCATCAGATGGCAGAAGGCGATGAAAAGGGGGGCGGTAGTCTTCCACGTCACGCACGAAGCGCACTGTCGATGAGCTTGCTTTGTACCATGAAGCGACACTTACAAGCAGCAAAACCTGGGGAAGCAACACAAATTGTTTCGAGACCGACATGATCCCTCTGGTTTCGCCGTGCCCACCGACGAAGAACTGTGTGAACGATCTTTTCTAGGGCATCCCGATGCCGTAGCTGATTTCACGTACGCTCCGTAGCGCACTTTATGGTCGGCAGGTGGCAGAAGGCGAGGAAAAGGGGGGCGGTAGTCTTCCACGTCACGCCCGAAGAGCACTGTCGATGAGCTCGCTTTGTACGATGAAGCGACGATTGCAAGCAGCAAACCTGGGCAAGCAACACAAATTGTCTGATGAAAGACATGATCCCTCGTGTTTCGCCGTGCCCACCGGCGAACAGCTGCGTGGACGGTCTTTTATAGGGCATCCCGATGCGCTAGCTGATTTCACATGCGCATCATAGCGCACTTTGTGGTCGGCAGATGGCAGAAAGCGAGGAAAAAGGGTGCGGTAGTCTTCCATGTCACGCGTGAAGAGCACTGTCGATGAGCTTGCTTTGTGCGATGAAGCGACGCTTGCAAGCAGCCAAACCTGGGAAAGCAACACAAATTGTTTGGTGACCGACATGATCCCTCTGATTTCGCTGTGCCCACCGGCGAAGGGTTGTGTGGACAGTCTTTTCTAGGGCATCCCGATGCGGTAGTTGATTTCACGCGCGCATCGTAGCGCACTTTGTGGCCGGCAGGTGGCAGAAGGCGAGGAAAAGGGCGGCGGTAGTCTTCCACGTCACGCGTGAAGAGCACTGTCGATGAGCTCGCTTTGTACCATGAAACGACGATTGCAGGCAGCAACACCTGGGGAAGAAACACAAATTGTTTGGTGAAAGACATGATCCCTCGGGTTTCGGCGAAGAGCAGTGTGGACCGTCCACCGTCCACCGGCGAAGAGCTGTGTGGACGGTCTTTTCTAGGGCATCCCGATGCGATAGCTGCTTTCACGTGCGCATCGTAGCGCACTTTATGGTCGATTGGTTTCAGAAGGCGAGAAAAAGGAGGTAGGTAGTTTTTATGTCACGCTCAAAGAGCACTGTCGATGAGCTTGCTTTGTACGATGAAGCGACGCTTACAAGCAGCAAACCTGGGGAAGCAACACAAATTGTTTGATGAAAGACATGATCCCTCGTGTTTCGCCGTGCCCACCGGCGAACAGCTGCGTGGACGGTCTTTTCTAGGGCATCCCGATGCCGCAGCTGATTCCACGTGCGCATCGTAGCGCACTTTGTGGTCGGCAGATGGCAGAAAGCGAGGAAAAGGGGTGCGGTAGTCTTCCATGTCACGCGTGAAGAGCACTGTCGATGAGCTTGCTTTGTGCTGAAGCGACGCTTGCAAGCAGCAAAACCTGGGAAAGCAAAACAATTTGTTTGGTGACCGACTTGATCCCTCTGATTTCGCTGTGCGCACCGGCGAAGAGCTGTGTGGACAGTCTCTTCTAGGGCATCCCGATGCGGTAGTTGATTTCACGTGCGCATCGTAGCGCACTTTGTGGTCGGCAGGTGGCAGAAGGCGAGGAAAAGGGGGGGGCGGTAGTCTTCCACGTCACGCACAAAGTGCACTGTCGATGAGCTTGCTTTGTACCATGAAGCGACACTTGCAAGCAACAAAACCTGGGGAAGCAACACAAATTGCTTGGTGACCGACATGATCTCTCTGGTTTCGCCGTGCCCACCGACGAAGAACTGTGTGAATGATCTTTTCTAGGGCATCCCGATGCCGTAGCTGATTTCACGTGCGCATCGTAGCGAACTTTGTGGTCGGCAGGTGGAGAAACCGAGGAAAAGGGGGTGGTAGTCTTCCACGTAACGCCTGAAGAGCTCTGTCGATGAGCTTGCTTCGTACGATGAAGCGATACCGGCAAGCAGCAAAACCTGGGGAAGAAACACAAATTGTTTGGTGACCGACATGATCCCTCGGGTTTCGGCGAAGAGCTGTGTGGACCGTCCACTGTCCACCGGCGAAGAGCTGTGTGGACGGACTTTTCTAGGGCATCCCGATGCGATAGCTGCTTTCACGTGCGCATCGTAGCGCACTTCATGGTCGGCAAATGGCAGAATGCGAGGAAAAGGGGGCCGTAGTCTTTTACGTCATGCCCGAAGAGCACAGTCGATGAGCTGGCTTTGTACGATGAAGCGACGCTTGCAAGCAGCAAAACCTGGGGAAGAAACACAATTTGTTTGGTTACCAACATGATCTACCTGGTTTCGCCGTGCCCACTGGCGACGAAATGTTGTGGACGGTCTTTTTTAGGGCATTCCGATGCGGTAGCTCTTTTCACGTCCGCATCGTAGCGCACTTTGTGGTCGGCAGGTAGAGAAGGCGAGGAAAAGGGGGCGGTAGTCTTCCACGTCACGCCCGAAGAGCACTGTCAATGAGCTGGCTTTCTACGATGAAGCGACGCTTGCAAGCAGCCAAACCTGGAGAAGCAACACAAATTGTTTGGTGACCGACATCATCCCTCTGGTTTCGCCGTGCCCACCGGCGAACAGCTGTGTGAATGGTCTTTTCTAGGGCATCCCGATGCGGTATCTGATTTCACGTGCGCATCGTAGCGCACTTTATAGTCGGCAGGTGGCAGAAGGCGAGGAAACAGGGGGTGGTAGTCTTCCACGTCACGCCCAAAGAGCACTGTCGATGAGCTGGATTTGTACGATGAAGCGACGCTTGCGAGCAGCAAAACCTGGGAAGCAACAGAAATTTTTTGGTGACCGACATGATCCCTCTGGTTTCGCCGTGCCCACCGGCGAACAGCTGTGTGAACGGTCTTTTCTAGGGCATCCCGATGCGGTAGCTGATTTCACATGCGCAACGTAGCGCACTTCATGGTCGGCAGATGGCAGAAGGCGACGAAAAGGGGGGCGGTAGTCTTCCACGTCACGCACGAAGCGCACTGTCGATGAGCTTGCTTTGTACCATGAAGCGACACTTACAAGCAGCAAAACCTGGGGAAGGAACACAAATTGTTTGGAGACCGACATGATCCCTCTGGTTTCGCCGTGCCCACCGACGAAGAACTGTGTGAACGATCTTTTCTACGGCATCCCGATGCCGTAGCTGATTTCACGTGCGCTCCGTAGCGCACTTTATGGTCGGCAGGTGGCAGAAGGCGAGGAAAAGGGGGGCAGTAGTCTTCCACGTCACGCCCGAAGAGCAGTGTCGATGAGCTCGCTTTGTACGATGAAGCGACGCTTGCAAGCAGCAAACCTGGGGAAGCAACACAAATTGTCTGATGAAAGACATGATCCCTCGTGTTTCGCCGTGCCCACCGGCGAACAGCTGCGTGGACGGTCTTTTCTAGGGCATTCCGATGCGGTAGCTGATTTCACATGCGCATCATGGCGCACTTTGTGGTCGGCAGATGGCAGAAAGCGAGGAAAAGGGGGGCGGTAGTCTTCCATGTCACGCGTGAAGAGCACTGTCGATGAGCTTGCTTTGTGCGATGAAGCGACGCTTGGAAGAAGCCAAACCTGGGAAAGCAACACAATTTGTTTGGTGACCGACATGATCCCTCTTATTTCGCTGTGCCCACCGGCGAAGGGTTGTGTGGACAGTCTTTTCTAGGGCATCCCGATGCGGTAGTTGATTTCACGCGCGCATCGTAGCGCACTTTGTGGTCGGCAGGTGGCAGAAGGCGAGGCAAAGCGCGGCGGTAGTCTTCCACGTCACGCGTGAAGAGCACTGTCGATGAGCTCGCTTTGTACCATGAAACGACGATTGCAGGCAGCAAAACCTGCGGAAGAAACACAAATTGTTTGGTGAAAGACATGATCCCTCGGGTTTCGGCGAAGAGCTGTGTGGACCGTCCACCGTCCACCGGCGAAGAGCTGTGTGGACGGTCTTTTCTAGGGCATCCCGATACGATAGCTGCTTTCACGTGCGCATCGTAGCGCACTTTAAGGTCGATAGGTTTCAGAAGGCGAGAAAAAGGAGGTAGGTAGTTTTCCATGTCACGCTCAAAGAGCACTGTCGATGAGCTTGCTTTCTACGATGAAGCGACACTTACAAGCAGCAAAACCTGGGGAAGCAACACAAATTGTTTGGTGACCGACATGATGCCTCTGGTTTCGCCCTGCCCACCGACAAAGAACTGTGTGAACGATCTTTTCTAGGGTATCCCGATGCCGCAGCTGATTTCACGTGCGCATCGCAGCGCACTTTATGGTCGGCAGGTGGCAGAAGGCGAGGAAAAGGGGGGCGGCAGTCTTCCACGTCACGCCCGAAGGGCACGGTCGATGAGCTGGCTTTGTACGATGAAGCGACGCTTGAAAGCAGCAAACCTGGGGAAGCAACACATATTGTTTGATGAAAGACATGATCCCTCGTGTTTCGCCGTGCCCACCGGCGAAAAGCTGCGTGGACGGTCTTTTCTAGGGCATCCCGATGCGGTAGCTGATTTCACTTGCGCATCATAGCGCACTTTGTGGTCGGCAGATGGCAGAAAGCGAGGAAAAGGGGTGCGGTAGTCTTCCATGTCACGCGTGAAGAGCACTGTCGATGAGCTTGCTTTGTGCGATGAAGCGACGCTTGCAAGCAGCAAAACCTGGGAAAGCAACACAATTTGTTTGGTGACCGACATGATCCCTCTGGTTTCGCCGTGCCCACCGGCGAACAGCTGTGTGAACGGTCTTTTCTAGGGCATCCCGATGCGGTAGCTGATTTCACGTGCGCATCGTAGCGCACTTCATGGTCGGCAGATGGCATAAGGCGAGGAAAAGGGGGCGGTAGTCATCCATGTCACGCGTGAAGAGCACTGTCGATGAGCTCGCTTTGTACCATGAAACGACGCTTGCAGGCAGCAAAACCTGGGGATGAAACACAAATTGTTTGGTGACCGACATGATCCCTCGGGTTTCGGCGAAGAGCTGTGTGGACCGTCCACCGTCTACCGGCGAAGAGCTGTGTGGACGGTCTTTTCTTGGCCATCCCGATGCGATAGCTGCTTTCACGTGCGCATCGTAGCACACTTTAAGGTCGATAGGTTTCAGAAGGCGAGAAAAAGGAGGTAGCTAGTCTTCCATGTCACGCTCAAAGAGCACTGTCGATGAGCTTGCTTTCTACGATGAAGCGACACTTACAAGCAGCAAAACCTGGGGAAGCAACACAAATTGTTTGGTGACCGACATGATGCCTCTGGTTTCGCCCTGCCCACCGACAAAGAACTGTGTGAACGATCTTTTCTAGGGCATCCCGATGCCGTAGCTGATTTCACGTGCGCATCGTAGCGCACTTTATGGTCGGCAGGTGGCAGAAGGCGAGGAAAAGGGGGCGGTAGTCTTCCACGTCACCCCCGAAGAGCACTGTCGATGAGCTGGCTTTGTACGATGAAGCGACGCTTGCAAGCAGCCAAACCTGAAGAAGCAACACAAATTGTTTGGTGACCGACCTCATCTCTCTGGTTTCGCCGTGCCCACCGGCGAACAGCTGTGTGAATGGTCTTTTCTAGGGCATCCAGATGCTGTAGCTGATTTCACGTGCGCATCGTAGCGCACTTTATAGTCGCAGGTGGCAGAAGGCGAGGAAACAGAGGGCGGTAGTCTTCCACGTCACGCCCGAAGAGCACTGTCGATGAGCTGGCTTTGTACGATGAAGCGACGCTTGCGAGCAGCAAAACCTGGGAAGCAACAGAAATTTTCTTGGTGACCGACATGATCCCTCTGGTTTCGCCGTGCCCACCGGCGAACAGCTGTGTGGACGGTCTTTTCTTGGCCATCCCGATGCGATAGCTGCTTTCACGTGCGCATCGTAGCGCACTTTATGGTCGATTGGTTTCAGAAGGCGAGAAAAAGGAGGTAGGTAGTTTTTATGTCACGCTCAAAGAGCACTGTCGATGAGCTTGCTTTGTACGATGAAGCGACGCTTGCAAGCAGCAAACCTGGGGAAGCAACACAAATTGTCTGATGAAAGACATGATCCCTCGTGTTTCGCCGTGCCCACCGGCGAACAGCTGCGTGGACGGTCTTTTCTAGGGGATCCCGATGCGGTAACTGATTTCACTTGCGCATCATAGCGTACTTTGTGGTCGGCAGGTGGAGAAGGCGAGGAAAAGGGGGCGGTAGAATTCCACGTCACGCCTGAAGAGCACTGTCGATGAGCTTGCTTTGTACGATGAAGGGACGCTTAACAAGCAGCAAAACCTGGGGAAGAAACACAAATTGTTTGGTGACCGACATGATCCCTCGTGTTTCGCTGTGCCCACCGGCGAAGAGCTGTGTGGACGGTCTTTTCTAGGGCATCCCGATGCAGTAGCTGATATCACGTGTCCATCGTAGCACACTTTATAGTCGGCAGGTGGCAGGAGGCGAGGAAACAGGGGGCGGTAGTCTTCCACGTCACGCCCGAAGAGCACTGTCGATGAGCTGGCTTTGTAGGATGAAGCGACGCTTGCGAGCAGCAAAACCTAGGAAGCAACAGAAATTTTTTGGTGACCGACATGATCCCTCTGGTTTCGCCGTCCCACCGGCGAACAGCTGTGTGAACGGCCTTTTCTAGGGCATCCCGATGCGGTAGCTGATTTCACATGCGCATCGTAGCGCACTTCATGGTCATCAGATGGCAGAAGGCGAGGAAAAGGGGGGCGGTAGTCTTCCACGTCACGCACGAAGCGCACTGTCGATAATCTTGCTTTGTACCATGAAGCTACACTTACAAGCAGCAAAACCTGGGGAAGCAACACAAATTGTTTCGAGACCGACATGATCCCTCTGGTTTCGCCGTGCCCACCGACGAAGAACTGTGTGAACGATCTTTTCTAGGGCATCCCGATGCCGTAGCTGATTTCACGTACGCTCCGTAGCGCACTTTATGGTCGGCAGGTGGCAGAAGGCGAGGAAAAGGGGGGCGGTAGCCTTCCACGTCACGCCCGAAGAGCACTCTCGATGAGCTCGCTTTGTACGATGAAGCGACGCTTGCAAGCAGCAAACCTGGGGAAGCAACACAAATTGTCTGATGAAAGACATGATCCCTCGTGTTTCGCCGTGCCCACCGGCGAACAGCTGCGTGGACGGTCTTTTCTAGGCCATCCCAATGCGGTAGCTGATTTCACATGCGCATCATAGCGCACTTTGTGGTCGGCAGATGGCAGAAAGCGAGGAAAATGGGGGCGGTAGTCTTCCATGTCACGCGTGAAGAGCACTGTCGATGAGCTTGCTTTGTGCGATGAACCGACTGTCAAGCAGGCAAACCTGGCAAAGCAACAAAATTTTTTTGGTGACCGACATGATCCCTCTGATTTCGCTGTGCCCACCGGCGAAGGCTTGTGTGGACAGTCTTTTCTAGGGCATACCGATGCGGTAGTTGATTTCACGCGCGCATCGTAGCGCACTTTGTGGTCGGCAGGTGGCAGAAGGCGAGGAAAAGGGCGGCGGTAGTCTTCCACGTCACGCGTGAAGAGCACTGTCGATGAGCTCGCTTTGTACCATGAAACGACGCTTGCAAGCAGCCAAACCTGGAGAAGCAACACAAATTGTTTGGTGACCGACATCATCCCTCTGGTTTTGCCGTGCCCACCGGCGAACAGCTGTGTGAATGGTCTTTTCTAGGGCATCCCGATGCGGTAGCTGATTTCACGTGCGCATCGTAGCGCACTTTATAGTCGGCAGGTGGCAGAAGGCGAGGAAACAGGGGGCGGTAGTCTTCCACGTCACGCCCGAAGAGCACTGTCGATGAGCTGGCTTTGTACGATGAAGCGACGCTTGCGAGCAGCAAAACCTGGGAAGCAACAAAATTTTTTTGGTGACCGACATGATCCCTCTGGTTTCGCCGTGCCCACCGGCGAACAGCTGTGTGAACGGCCTTTTCTAGGGCATCCCGATGCGGTAGCTGATTTCACATGCGCATCGTAGCGCACTTCATGGTCATCAGATGGCAGAAGGCGAGGAAAAGGGGGGCGGTAGTCTTCCACGTCACGCACGAAGCGCACTGTCGATAATCTTGCTTTGTACCATGAAGCTACACTTACAAGCAGCAAAACCTGGGGAAGCAACACAAATTGTTTCGAGACCGACATGATCCCTCTGGTTTCGCCGTGCCCACCGACGAAGAACTGTGTGAACGATCTTTTCTAGGGCATCCCGATGCCGTAGCTGATTTCACGTACGCTCCGTAGCGCACTTTATGGTCGGCAGGTGGCAGAAGGCGAGGAAAAGGGGGGCGGTAGCCTTCCACGTCACGCCCGAAGAGCACTCTCGATGAGCTCGCTTTGTACGATGAAGCGACGCTTGCAAGCAGCAAACCTGGGGAAGCAACACAAATTGTCTGATGAAAGACATGATCCCTCGTGTTTCGCCGTGCCCACCGGCGAACAGCTGCGTGGACGGTCTTTTCTAGGCCATCCCAATGCGGTAGCTGATTTCACATGCGCATCATAGCGCACTTTGTGGTCGGCAGATGGCAGAAAGCGAGGAAAATGGGGGCGGTAGTCTTCCATGTCACGCGTGAAGAGCACTGTCGATGAGCTTGCTTTGTGCGATGAACCGACTGTCAAGCAGGCAAACCTGGCAAAGCAACAAAATTTTTTGGTGACCGACATGATCCCTCTGATTTCGCTGTGCCCACCGGCGAAGGCTTGTGTGGACAGTCTTTTCTAGGGCATACCGATGCGGTAGTTGATTTCACGCGCGCATCGTAGCGCACTTTGTGGTCGGCAGGTGGCAGAAGGCGAGGAAAAGGGCGGCGGTAGTCTTCCACGTCACGCGTGAAGAGCACTGTCGATGAGCTCGCTTTGTACCATGAAACGACGCTTGCAAGCAGCCAAACCTGGAGAAGCAACACAAATTGTTTGGTGACCGACATCATCCCTCTGGTTTTGCCGTGCCCACCGGCGAACAGCTGTGTGAATGGTCTTTTCTAGGGCATCCCGATGCGGTAGCTGATTTCACGTGCGCATCGTAGCGCACTTTATAGTCGGCAGGTGGCAGAAGGCGAGGAAACAGGGGGCGGTAGTCTTCCACGTCACGCCCGAAGAGCACTGTCGATGAGCTGGCTTTGTACGATGAAGCGACGCTTGCGAGCAGCAAAACCTGGGAAGCAACAAAATTTTTTTGGTGACCGACATGATCCCTCTGGTTTCGCCGTGCCCACCGGCGAACAGCTGTGTGAACGGCCTTTTCTAGGGCATCCCGATGCGGTAGCTGATTTCACATGCGCATCGTAGCGCACTTCATGGTCATCAGATGGCAGAAGGCGATAAAAAGGGGGGCGGTAGTCTTCCACGTCACGCACGAAGCGCACTGTCGATGAGCTTGCTTTGTACCATGAAGCGACACTTACAAGCAGCAAAACCTGGGGAAGCAACACAAATTGTTTCGAGACCGACATGATCCCTCTGGTTTCGCCGTGCCCACCGACGAAGAACTGTGTGAACGATCTTTTCTAGGGCATCCCGATGCCGTAGCTGATTTCACGTACGCTCCGTAGCGCACTTTATGGTCGGCAGGTGGCAGAAGGCGAGGAAAAGGGGGGCGGTAGTCTTCCACGTCACGCCCGAAGAGCACTGTCGATGAGCTCGCTTTGTACGATGAAGCGACGCTTGCAAGCAGCAAACCTGGGGAAGCAACACAAATTGTCTGATGAAAGACATGATCCCTCGTGTTTTGCCGTGCCCACCGGCGAACAGCTGCGTGGACGGTCTTTTCTAGGGGATCCCGATGCGGTAACTGATTTCACATGCGCATCATAGCGCACTTTGTGGTCGGCAGATGGCAGAAAGCGAGGAAAAGGGGGGCGGTAGTCTTCCATGTCACGCGTGAAGAGCACTGTCGATGAGCTTGCTTTGTGCGATGAAGCGACGCTTGCAAGCAGCCAAACCTGGGGAAGAAACACAAATTGTTTGGTGACCGACATGATCCCTCGGGTTTCGGCGAAGAGCTGTGTGGACCGTCCACTGTCCACCGGCGAAGAGCTGTGTGGATGGTCTTTTCTAGGGCATCCCGATGCGATAGCTGCTTTCACGTGCGCATCGTAGCGCACTTCATGGTCGGCAAATGGCAGAAGGCGAGGAAAAGGGGGGCCGTAGTCTTCCACGTCATGCCCGAAGAGCACAGTCGATGAGCTGGCTTTGTACGATGAAGCGACGCTTGCAAGCAGCGAAACCTGGGGAAGAAACACAATTTGTTTGGTTACCAACATGATCTACCTGGTTTCGCCGTGCCCACTGGCGACGAAATGTTGTGGACGGTCTTTCTAGGGCATTCCGATGCGGTAGCAGATTTCACGTGCGCATCCTAGCGCACTTTGTGGTCGGCAGGTAGAGAAGGCGAGGAAAAGGGGGCGGTAGTCTTCCACGTCACGCCCGAAGAGCACTGTCGATGAGCTGGCTTTGTACGATGAAGCGACGCTTGCAAGCAGCCAAACCTGGAGAAGCAACACAAATTGTTTGGTGACCGACATCATCCCTCTGGTTTTGCCGTGCCCACCCGCGAACAGCTGTGTGAATGGTCTTTTCTAGGGCATCCCGATGCGGTAGCTGATTTCACGTGCGCATCGTAGCGCACTTTATAGTCGGCAGGTGGCAGAAGGCGAGGAAACAGGGGGCGGTAGTCTTCCACGTCACGCCCGAAGAGCACTGTCGATGAGCTGGCTTTGTGCGATCGAGCGACGCTTGCAAGCAGCAAAACCTGGGAACGCAACAGAATTTGTTTGGTGACTGACATGAGTGCTCTGGTTTCGCCGTGCCCACCGGCGAAGAGCTGTGTGGACGGTCTTTTCTAGGGCATCCCGATGCGGTAGCTGATTTCACGTGCGCATCGTAGCGCACTTTATAGTCGGCAGGTGGCAGGAGGCGAGGAAACAGGGGGCGGTAGTCTTCCACGTCACGCCCGAAGAGCACTGTCGATGAGCTGGCTTTGTAGGATGAAGCGACGCTTGCGAGCAGCAAAACCTAGGAAGCAACACAAATTGTTTGGTGACCGACATCATCCCTCTGGTTTTGCCGTGCCCACCGGCGAACAGCTGTGTGAATGGTCTTTTCTAGGGCATCCCGATGCGGTAGCTGATTTCACGTGCGCATCGTAGCGCACTTTATAGTCGGCAGGTGGCAGAAGGCGAGGAAACAGGGGGCGGTAGTCTTCCACGTCACGCCCGAAGAGCACTGTCGATGAGCTGGCTTTGTACGATGAAGCGACGCTTGCGAGCAGCAAAACCTGGGAAGCAACAAAATTTTTTTGGTGACCGACATGATCCCTCTGGTTTCGCCGTGCCCACCGGCGAACAGCTGTGTGAACGGCCTTTTCTAGGGCATCCCGATGCGGTAGCTGATTTCACATGCGCATCGTAGCGCACTTCATGGTCGGCAAATGGCAGAAGGCGAGGAAAAGGGGGGCCGTAGTCTTCCACGTCGTGCCCGAAGAGCACAGTCGATGAGCTGGCTTTGTACGATGAAGCGACGCTTGCAAGCAGCAAAACCTGGGGAAGAAACACAATTTGTTTGGTTACCAACATGATCTACCAGGTTTCGCCATGCCCACTGGCGACGAAATGTTGTGGACGGTCTTTTCTAGGGCATTCCGATGCGGTAGCTGATTTCACGTGCGCATCGTAGCGCACTTTGTGGTCGGCAGGTAGAGAAGGCGAGGAAAAGGGGGCGGTAGTCTTCCACGTCACGCCCGAAGAGCACTGTCGATGAGCTGGCTTTGTACGATGAAGCGACGCTTGCAAGCAGCCAAACCTGGAGAAGCAACAGAAATTGTTTGGTGACCGACATCATCCCTCTGGTTTTGCCGTGCCCACCGGCGAACAGCTGTGTGAATGGTCTTTTCTAGGGCATCCCGATGCGGTAGCTGATTTCACGTGCGCATCGTAGCGCACTTTATAGTCGGCAGGTGGCAGAAGGCGAGGAAACAGGGGGCGGTAGTCTTCCACGTCACGCCCGAAGAGCACTGTCGATGAGCTGGCTTTGTACGATGAAGCGACGCTTGCGAGCAGCAAAACCTGGGAAGCAACAAAATTTTTTTGGTGACCGACATGATCCCTCTGGTTTCGCCGTGCCCACCGGCGAACAGCTGTGTGAACGGCCTTTTCTAGGGCATCCCGATGCGGTAGCTGATTTCACATGCGCATCGTAGCGCACTTCATGGTCATCAGATGGCAGAAGGCGATGAAAAGGGGGGCGGTAGTCTTCCACGTCACGCACGAAGCGCACTGTCGATGAGCTTGCTTTGTACCATGAAGCGACACTTACAAGCAGCAAAACCTGGGGAAGCAACACAAATTGTTTCGAGACCGACATGATCCCTCTGGTTTCGCCGTGCCCACCGACGAAGAACTGTGTGAACGATCTTTTCTAGGGCATCCCGATGCCGTAGCTGATTTCACGTATGCTCCGTAGCGCACTTTATGGTCGGCAGGTGGCAGAAGGCGAGGAAAAGGGGGGCGGTAGTCTTCCACGTCACGCCCGAAGAGCACTGTCGATGAGCTCGCTTTGTACGATGAAGCGACGCTTGCAAGCAGCAAACCTGGGGAAGCAACACAAATTGTCTGATGAAAGACATGATCCCTCGTGTTTCGCCGTGCCCACCGGCGAACAGCTGCGTGGACGGTCTTTTCTAGGGGATCCCGATGCGGTAACTGATTTCACATGCGCATCATAGCGTACTTTGTGGTCGGCAGGTGGAGAAGGCGAGGAAAAGGGGGCGGTAGTCTTCCACGTCACGCCTGAAGAGCACTGTCGATGAGCTTGCTTTGTACGATGAAGGGACGCTTAACAAGCAGCAAAACCTGGGGAAGAAACACAAATTGTTTGGTGACCGACATGATCCCTCGTGTTTCGCTGTGCCCACCGGCGAAGAGCTGTGTGGACGGTCTTTTCTAGGGCATCCCGATGCAGTAGCTGATTTCACGTGTCCATCGTAGCACACTTTATAGTCGGCAGGTGGCAGGAGGCGAGGAAACAGGGGGCGGTAGTCTTCCACGTCACGCCCGAAGAGCACTGTCGATGAGCTGGCTTTGTAGGATGAAGCGACGCTTGCGAGCAGCAAAACCTAGGAAGCAACAGAAATTTTTTGGTGACCGACATGATCCCTCTGGTTTCGCCGTCCCACCGGCGAACAGCTGTGTGAACGGCCTTTTCTAGGGCATCCCGATGCGGTAGCTGATTTCACATGCGCATCGTAGCGCACTTCATGGTCATCAGATGGCAGAAGGCGAGGAAAAGGGGGGCGGTAGTCTTCCACGTCACGCACGAAGCGCACTGTCGATAATCTTGCTTTGTACCATGAAGCTACACTTACAAGCAGCAAAACCTGGGGAAGCAACACAAATTGTTTCGAGACCGACATGATCCCTCTGGTTTCGCCGTGCCCACCGACGAAGAACTGTGTGAACGATCTTTTCTAGGGCATCCCGATGCCGTAGCTGATTTCACGTACGCTCCGTAGCGCACTTTATGGTCGGCAGGTGGCAGAAGGCGAGGAAAAGGGGGGCGGTAGCCTTCCACGTCACGCCTGAAGAGCACTCTCGATGAGCTCGCTTTGTACGATGAAGCGACGCTTGCAAGCAGCAAACCTGGGGAAGCAACACAAATTGTCTGATGAAAGACATGATCCCTCGTGTTTCGCCGTGCCCACCGGCGAACAGCTGCGTGGACGGTCTTTTCTAGGCCATCCCAATGCGGTAGCTGATTTCACATGCGCATCATAGCGCACTTTGTGGTCGGCAGATGGCAGAAAGCGAGGAAAAGGGGGGCGGTAGTCTTCCATGTCACGCGTGAAGAGCACTGTCGATGAGCTTGCTTTGTGCGATGAAGCGACTGTCAAGCAGGCAAACCTGGGAAAGCAACAAAATTTTTTGGTGACCGACATGATCCCTCTGATTTCGCTGTGCCCAACGGCGAAGGGTTGTGTGGACAGTCTTTTCTAGGGCATACCGATGCGGTAGTTGATTTCACGCGCGCATCGTAGCGCACTTTGTGGTCGGCAGGTGGCAGAAGGCGAGGAAAAGGGCGGCGGTAGTCTTCCACGTCACGCGTGAAGAGCACTGTCGATGAGCTCGCTTTGTACCATGAAACGACGCTTGCAAGCAGCCAAACCTGGAGAAGCAACACAAATTGTTTGGTGACCGACATCATCCCTCTGGTTTTGCCGTGCCCACCGGCGAACAGCTGTGTGAATGGTCTTTTCTAGGGCATCCCGATGCGGTAGCTGATTTCACGTGCGCATCGTAGCGCACTTTATAGTCGGCAGGTGGCAGAAGGCGAGGAAACAGGGGGCGGTAGTCTTCCACGTCACGCCCGAAGAGCACTGTCGATGAGCTGGCTTTGTACGATGAAGCGACGCTTGCGAGCAGCAAAACCTGGGAAGCAACAAAATTTTTTTGGTGACCGACATGATCCCTCTGGTTTCGCCGTGCCCACCGGCGAACAGCTGTGTGAACGGCCTTTTCTAGGGCATCCCGATGCGGTAGCTGATTTCACATGCGCATCGTAGCGCACTTCATGGTCATCAGATGGCAGAAGGCGATGAAAAGGGGGGCGGTAGTCTTCCACGTCACGCACGAAGCGCACTGTCGATGAGCTTGCTTTGTACCATGAAGCGACACTTACAAGCAGCAAAACCTGGGGAAGCAACACAAATTGTTTCGAGACCGACATGATCCCTCTGGTTTCGCCGTGCCCACCGACGAAGAACTGTGTGAACGATCTTTTCTAGGGCATCCCGATGCCGCAGCTGATTTCACGTACGCTCCGTAGCGCACTTTATGGTCGGCAGGTGGCAGAAGGCGAGGAAAAGGGGGCCGGTAGTCTTCCACGTCACGCCCGAAGAGCACTGTCGATGAGCTCGCTTTGTACGATGAAGCGACGCTTGCAAGCAGCAAACCTGGGGAAGCAACACAAATTGTCTGATGAAAGACATGATCCCTCGTGTTTCGCCGTGCCCACCGGCGAACAGCTGCGTGGACGGTCTTTTCTAGGGGATCCCGATGCGGTAACTGATTTCACATGCGCATCATAGCGCACTTTGTGGTCGGCAGATGGCAGAAAGCGAGGAAAAGGGGGGCGGTAGTCTTCCATGTCACGCGTGAAGAGCACTGTCGATGAGCTTGCTTTGTGCGATGAAGCGACGCTTGCAAGCAGCAAAACCTGGGGAAGAAACACAAATTGTTTGGTGACCGACATGATCCCTCGGGTTTCGGCGAAGAGCTGTGTGGACCGTCCACTGTCCACCGGCGAAGAGCTGTGTGGATGGTCTTTTCTAGGGCATCCCGATGCGATAGCTGCTTTCACGTGCGCATCGTAGCGCACTTCATGGTCGGCAAATGGCAGAAGGCGAGGAAAAGGGGGGCCGTAGTCTTCCACGTCATGCCCGAAGAGCACAGTCGATGAGCTGGCTTTGTACGATGAAGCGACGCTTGCAAGCAGCAAAACCTGGGGAAGAAACACAATTTGTTTGGTTACCAACATAATCTACCTGGTTTCGCCGTGCCCACTGGCGACGAAATGTGTGAACGATCTTTTCTAGGGCATCCCGATGCCGTAGCTGATTTCACGTACGCTCCGTAGCGCACTTTATGGTCGGCAGGTGGCAGAAGGCGAGGAAAAGGGGGGCGGTAGCCTTCCACGTCACGCCCGAAGAGCACTCTCGATGAGCTCGCTTTGTACGATGAAGCGACGCTTGCAAGCAGCAAACCTGGGGAAGCAACACAAATTGTCTGATGAAAGACATGATCCCTCGTGTTTCGCCGTGCCCACCGGCGAACAGCTGCGTGGACGGTCTTTTCTAGGGCATTCCGATGCGGTAGCAGATTTCACGTGCGCATCGTAGCGCACTTTGTGGTCGGCAGGTAGAGAAGGCGAGGAAAAGGGGGCGGTAGTCTTCCACGTCACGCCCGAAGAGCACTGTCGATGAGCTGGCTTTGTACGATGAAGCGACGCTTGCAAGCAGCCAAACCTGGAGAAGCAACACAAATTGTTTGGTGACCGACATCATCCCTCTGGTTTTGCCGTGCCCACCGGCGAACAGCTGTGTGAATGGTCTTTTCTAGGGCATCCCGATGCGGTAGCTGATTTCACGTGCGCATCGTAGCGCACTTTATAGTCGGCAGGTGGCAGAAGGCGAGGAAACAGGGGGCGGTAGTCTTCCACGTCACGCCCGAAGAGCACTGTCGATGAGCTGGCTTTGTACGATGAAGCGACGCTTGCGAGCAGCAAAACCTGGGAAGCAACAAAATTTTTTTGGTGACCGACATGATCCCTCTGGTTTCGCCGTGCCCACCGGCGAACAGCTGTGTGAACGGCCTTTTCTAGGGCATCCCGATGCGGTAGCTGATTTCACATGCGCATCGTAGCGCACTTCATGGTCGGCAAATGGCAGAAGGCGAGGAAAAGGGGGGCCGTAGTCTTCCACGTCGTGCCCGAAGAGCACAGTCGATGAGCTGGCTTTGTACGATGAAGCGACGCTTGCAAGCAGCAAAACCTGGGGAAGAAACACAATTTGTTTGGTTACCAACATGATCTACCAGGTTTCGCCATGCCCACTGGCGACGAAATGTTGTGGACGGTCTTTTCTAGGGCATTCCGATGCGGTAGCTGATTTCACGTGCGCATCGTAGCGCACTTTGTGGTCGGCAGGTAGAGAAGGCGAGGAAAAGGGGGCGGTAGTCTTCCACGTCACGCCCGAAGAGCACTGTCGATGAGCTGGCTTTGTACGATGAAGCGACGCTTGCAAGCAGCCAAACCTGGAGAAGCAACACAAATTGTTTGGTGACCGACATCATCCCTCTGGTTTTGCCGTGCCCACCGGCGAACAGCTGTGTGAATGGTCTTTTCTAGGGCATCCCGATGCGGTAGCTGATTTCACGTGCGCATCGTAGCGCACTTTATAGTCGGCAGGTGGCAGAAGGCGAGGAAACAGGGGGCGGTAGTCTTCCACGTCACGCCCGAAGAGCACTGTCGATGAGCTGGCTTTGTACGATGAAGCGACGCTTGCGAGCAGCAAAACCTGGGAAGCAACAAAATTTTTTTGGTGACCGACATGATCCCTCTGGTTTCGCCGTGCCCACCGGCGAACAGCTGTGTGAACGGCCTTTTCTAGGGCATCCCGATGCGGTAGCTGATTTCACATGCGCATCGTAGCGCACTTCATGGTCATCAGATGGCAGAAGGCGATGAAAAGGGGGGCGGTAGTCTTCCACGTCACGCACGAAGCGCACTGTCGATGAGCTTGCTTTGTACCATGAAGCGACACTTACAAGCAGCAAAACCTGGGGAAGCAACACAAATTGTTTCGAGACCGACATGATCCCTCTGGTTTCGCCGTGCCCACCGACGAAGAACTGTGTGAACGATCTTTTCTAGGGCATCCCGATGCCGTAGCTGATTTCACGTACGCTCCGAAGCGCACTTTATGGTCGGCAGGTGGCAGAAGGCGAGGAAAAGGGGGGCGGTAGTCTTCCACGTCACGCCCGAAGAGCACTGTCGATGAGCTCGCTTTGTACGATGAAGCGACGCTTGCAAGCAGCAAACCTGGGGAAGCAACACAAATTGTCTGATGAAAGACATGATCCCTCGTGTTTCGCCGTGCCCACCGGCGAACAGCTGCGTGGACGGTCTTTTCTAGGGGATCCCGATGCGGTAACTGATTTCACATGCGCATCATAGCGTACTTTGTGGTCGGCAGGTGGAGAAGGCGAGGAAAAGGGGGCGGTAGTCTTCCACGTCACGCCTGAAGAGCACTGTCGATGAGCTTGCTTTGTACGATGAAGGGACGCTTAACAAGCAGCAAAACCTGGGGAAGAAACACAAATTGTTTGGTGACCGACATGATCCCTCGTGTTTCGCTGTGCCCACCGGCGAAGAGCTGTGTGGACGGTCTTTTCTAGGGCATCCCGATGCAGTAGCTGATTTCACGTGTCCATCGTAGCACACTTTATAGTCGGCAGGTGGCAGGAGGCGAGGAAACAGGGGGCGGTAGTCTTCCACGTCACGCCCGAAGAGCACTGTCGATGAGCTGGCTTTGTAGGATGAAGCGACGCTTGCGAGCAGCAAAACCTAGGAAGCAACAGAAATTTTTTGGTGACCGACATGATCCCTCTGGTTTCGCCGTCCCACCGGCGAACAGCTGTGTGAACGGCCTTTTCTAGGGCATCCCGATGCGGTAGCTGATTTCACATGCGCATCGTAGCGCACTTCATGGTCATCAGATGGCAGAAGGCGAGGAAAAGGGGGGCGGTAGTCTTCCACGTCACGCACGAAGCGCACTGTCGATAATCTTGCTTTGTACCATGAAGCTACACTTACAAGCAGCAAAACCTGGGGAAGCAACACAAATTGTTTCGAGACCGACATGATCCCTCTGGTTTCGCCGTGCCCACCGACGAAGAACTGTGTGAACGATCTTTTCTAGGGCATCCCGATGCCGTAGCTGATTTCACGTACGCTCCGTAGCGCACTTTATGGTCGGCAGGTGGCAGAAGGCGAGGAAAAGGGGGGCGGTAGCCTTCCACGTCACGCCCGAAGAGCACTCTCGATGAGCTCGCTTTGTACGATGAAGCGACGCTTGCAAGCAGCAAACCTGGGGAAGCAACACAAATTGTCTGATGAAAGACATGATCCCTCGTGTTTCGCCGTGCCCACCGGCGAACAGCTGCGTGGACGGTCTTTTCTAGGCCATCCCAATGCGGTAGCTGATTTCACATGCGCATCATAGCGCACTTTGTGGTCGGCAGATGGCAGAAAGCGAGGAAAAGGGGGGCGGTAGTCTTCCATGTCACGCGTGAAGAGCACTGTCGATGAGCTTGCTTTGTGCGATGAAGCGACTGTCAAGCAGGCAAACCTGGGAAAGCAACAAAATTTTTTGGTGACCGACATGATCCCTCTGATTTCGCTGTGCCCAACGGCGAAGGGTTGTGTGGACAGTCTTTTCTAGGGCATACCGATGCGGTAGTTGATTTCACGCGCGCATCGTAGCGCACTTTGTGGTCGGCAGGTGGCAGAAGGCGAGGAAAAGGGCGGCGGTAGTCTTCCACGTCACGCGTGAAGAGCACTGTCGATGAGCTCGCTTTGTACCATGAAACGACGCTTGCAAGCAGCCAAACCTGGAGAAGCAACACAAATTGTTTGGTGACCGACATCATCCCTCTGGTTTTGCCGTGCCCACCGGCGAACAGCTGTGTGAATGGTCTTTTCTAGGGCATCCCGATGCGGTAGCTGATTTCACGTGCGCATCGTAGCGCACTTTATAGTCGGCAGGTGGCAGAAGGCGAGGAAACAGGGGGCGGTAGTCTTCCACGTCACGCCCGAAGAGCACTGTCGATGAGCTGGCTTTGTACGATGAAGCGACGCTTGCGAGCAGCAAAACCTGGGAAGCAACAAAATTTTTTTGGTGACCGACATGATCCCTCTGGTTTCGCCGTGCCCACCGGCGAACAGCTGTGTGAACGGCCTTTTCTAGGGCATCCCGATGCGGTAGCTGATTTCACATGCGCATCGTAGCGCACTTCATGGTCATCAGATGGCAGAAGGCGATGAAAAGGGGGGCGGTAGTCTTCCACGTCACGCACGAAGCGCACTGTCGATGAGCTTGCTTTGTACCATGAAGCGACACTTACAAGCAGCAAAACCTGGGGAAGCAACACAAATTGTTTCGAGACCGACATGATCCCTCTGGTTTCGCCGTGCCCACCGACGAAGAACTGTGTGAACGATCTTTTCTAGGGCATCCCGATGCCGCAGCTGATTTCACGTACGCTCCGTAGCGCACTTTATGGTCGGCAGGTGGCAGAAGGCGAGGAAAAGGGGGCCGGTAGTCTTCCACGTCACGCCCGAAGAGCACTGTCGATGAGCTCGCTTTGTACGATGAAGCGACGCTTGCAAGCAGCAAACCTGGGGAAGCAACACAAATTGTCTGATGAAAGACATGATCCCTCGTGTTTCGCCGTGCCCACCGGCGAACAGCTGCGTGGACGGTCTTTTCTAGGGGACCCCGATGCGGTAACTGATTTCACATGCGCATCATAGCGCACTTTGTGGTCGGCAGATGGCAGAAAGCGAGGAAAAGGGGGGCGGTAGTCTTCCATGTCACGCGTGAAGAGCACTGTCGATGAGCTTGCTTTGTGCGATGAAGCGACGCTTGCAAGCAGCAAAACCTGGGGAAGAAACACAAATTGTTTGGTGACCGACATGATCCCTCGGGTTTCGGCGAAGAGCTGTGTGGACCGTCCACTGTCCACCGGCGAAGAGCTGTGTGGATGGTCTTTTCTAGGGCATCCCGATGCGATAGCTGCTTTCACGTGCGCATCGTAGCGCACTTCATGGTCGGCAAATGGCAGAAGGCGAGGAAAAGGGGGGCCGTAGTCTTCCACGTCATGCCCGAAGAGCACAGTCGATGAGCTGGCTTTGTACGATGAAGCGACGCTTGCAAGCAGCAAAACCTGGGGAAGAAACACAATTTGTTTGGTTACCAACATAATCTACCTGGTTTCGCCGTGCCCACTGGCGACGAAATGTGTGAACGATCTTTTCTAGGGCATCCCGATGCCGTAGCTGATTTCACGTACGCTCCGTAGCGCACTTTATGGTCGGCAGGTGGCAGAAGGCGAGGAAAAGGGGGGCGGTAGCCTTCCACGTCACGCCCGAAGAGCACTCTCGATGAGCTCGCTTTGTACGATGAAGCGACGCTTGCAAGCAGCAAACCTGGGGAAGCAACACAAATTGTCTGATGAAAGACATGATCCCTCGTGTTTCGCCGTGCCCACCGGCGAACAGCTGCGTGGACGGTCTTTTCTAGGGCATTCCGATGCGGTAGCAGATTTCACGTGCGCATCGTAGCGCACTTTGTGGTCGGCAGGTAGAGAAGGCGAGGAAAAGGGGGCGGTAGTCTTCCACGTCACGCCCGAAGAGCACTGTCGATGAGCTGGCTTTGTACGATGAAGCGACGCTTGCAAGCAGCCAAACCTGGAGAAGCAACACAAATTGTTTGGTGACCGACATCATCCCTCTGGTTTTGCCGTGCCCACCGACGAAGAACTGTGTGAACGATCTTTTCTAGGGCATCCCGATGCCGTAGCTGATTTCACGTACGCTCCGTAGCGCACTTTATGGTCGGCAGGTGGCAGAAGGCGAGGAAAAGGGGGGCGGTAGCCTTCCACGTCACGCCCGAAGAGCACTCTCGATGAGCTCGCTTTGTACGATGAAGCGACGCTTGCAAGCAGCAAACCTGGGGAAGCAACACAAATTGTCTGATGAAAGACATGATCCCTCGTGTTTCGCCGTGCCCACCGGCGAACAGCTGTGTGAATGGTCTTTTCTAGGGCATCCCGATGCGGTAGCTGATTTCACGTGCGCATCGTAGCGCACTTTATAGTCGGCAGGTGGCAGAAGGCGAGGAAACAGGGGGCGGTAGTCTTCCACGTCACGCCCGAAGAGCACTGTCGATGAGCTGGCTTTGTGCGATCGAGCGACGCTTGCAAGCAGCAAAACCTGGGAACGCAACAGAATTTGTTTGGTGACTGACATGAGTGCTCTGGTTTCGCCGTGCCCACCGGCGAAGAGCTGTGTGGACGGTCTTTTCTAGGGCATCCCGATGCGGTAGCTGATTTCACGTGCGCATCGTAGCGCACTTTATAGTCGGCAGGTGGCAGGAGGCGAGGAAACAGGGGGCGGTAGTCTTCCACGTCACGCCCGAAGAGCACTGTCGATGAGCTGGCTTTGTAGGATGAAGCGACGCTTGCGAGCAGCAAAACCTAGGAAGCAACAGAAATTTTTTGGTGACCGACATGATCCCTCTGGTTTCGCCGTCCCACCGGCGAACAGCTGTGTGAACGGCCTTTTCTAGGGCATCCCGATGCGGTAGATGATTTCACATGCGCATCGTAGCGCACTTCATGGTCATCAGATGGCAGAAGGCGAGGAAAAGGGGGGCGGTAGTCTTCCACGTCACGCACGAAGCGCACTGTCGATAATCTTGCTTTGTACCATGAAGCTACACTTACAAGCAGCAAAACCTGGGGAAGCAACACAAATTGTTTCGAGACCGACATGATCCCTCTGGTTTCGCCGTGCCCACCGACGAAGAACTGTGTGAACGATCTTTTCTAGGGCATCCCGATGCCGTAGCTGATTTCACGTACGCTCCGTAGCGCACTTTATGGTCGGCAGGTGGCAGAAGGCGAGGAAAAGGGGGGCGGTAGCCTTCCACGTCACGCCCGAAGAGCACTCTCGATGAGCTCGCTTTGTACGATGAAGCGACGCTTGCAAGCAGCAAACCTGGGGAAGCAACACAAATTGTCTGATGAAAGACATGATCCCTCGTGTTTCGCCGTGCCCACCGGCGAACAGCTGCGTGGACGGTCTTTTCTAGGCCATCCCAATGCGGTAGCTGATTTCACATGCGCATCATAGCGCACTTTGTGGTCGGCAGATGGCAGAAAGCGAGGAAAAGGGGGGCGGTAGTCTTCCATGTCACGCGTGAAGAGCACTGTCGATGAGCTTGCTTTGTGCGATGAAGCGACTGTCAAGCAGGCAAACCTGGCAAAGCAACAAAATTTTTTGGTGACCGACATGATCCCTCTGATTTCGCTGTGCCCAACGGCGAAGGGTTGTGTGGACAGTCTTTTCTAGGGCATACCGATGCGGTAGTTGATTTCACGCGCGCATCGTAGCGCACTTTGTGGTCGGCAGGTGGCAGAAGGCGAGGAAAAGGGCGGCGGTAGTCTTCCACGTCACGCGTGAAGAGCACTGTCGATGAGCTCGCTTTGTACCATGAAACGACGCTTGCAAGCAGCCAAACCTGGAGAAGCAACACAAATTGTTTGGTGACCGACATCATCCCTCTGGTTTTGCCGTGCCCACCGGCGAACAGCTGTGTGAATGGTCTTTTCTAGGGCATCCCGATGCGGTAGCTGATTTCACGTGCGCATCGTAGCGCACTTTATAGTCGGCAGGTGGCAGAAGGCGAGGAAACAGGGGGCGGTAGTCTTCCACGTCACGCCCGAAGAGCACTGTCGATGAGCTGGCTTTGTACGATGAAGCGACGCTTGCGAGCAGCAAAACCTGGGAAGCAACAAAATTTTTTTGGTGACCGACATGATCCCTCTGGTTTCGCCGTGCCCACCGGCGAACAGCTGTGTGAACGGCCTTTTCTAGGGCATCCCGATGCGGTAGCTGATTTCACATGCGCATCGTAGCGCACTTCATGGTCATCAGATGGCAGAAGGCGATGAAAAGGGGGGCGGTAGTCTTCCACGTCACGCACGAAGCGCACTGTCGATGAGCTTGCTTTGTACCATGAAGCGACACTTACAAGCAGCAAAACCTGGGGAAGCAACACAAATTGTTTCGAGACCGACATGATCCCTCTGGTTTCGCCGTGCCCACCGACGAAGAACTGTGTGAACGATCTTTTCTAGGGCATCCCGATGCCGCAGCTGATTTCACGTACGCTCCGTAGCGCACTTTATGGTCGGCAGGTGGCAGAAGGCGAGGAAAAGGGGGCCGGTAGTCTTCCACGTCACGCCCGAAGAGCACTGTCGATGAGCTCGCTTTGTACGATGAAGCGACGCTTGCAAGCAGCAAACCTGGGGAAGCAACACAAATTGTCTGATGAAAGACATGATCCCTCGTGTTTCGCCGTGCCCACCGGCGAACAGCTGCGTGGACGGTCTTTTCTAGGGGACCCCGATGCGGTAACTGATTTCACATGCGCATCATAGCGCACTTTGTGGTCGGCAGATGGCAGAAAGCGAGGAAAAGGGGGGCGGTAGTCTTCCATGTCACGCGTGAAGAGCACTGTCGATGAGCTTGCTTTGTGCGATGAAGCGACGCTTGCAAGCAGCAAAACCTGGGGAAGAAACACAAATTGTTTGGTGACCGACATGATCCCTCGGGTTTCGGCGAAGAGCTGTGTGGACCGTCCACTGTCCACCGGCGAAGAGCTGTGTGGATGGTCTTTTCTAGGGCATCCCGATGCGATAGCTGCTTTCACGTGCGCATCGTAGCGCACTTCATGGTCGGCAAATGGCAGAAGGCGAGGAAAAGGGGGGCCGTAGTCTTCCACGTCATGCCCGAAGAGCACAGTCGATGAGCTGGCTTTGTACGATGAAGCGACGCTTGCAAGCAGCAAAACCTGGGGAAGAAACACAATTTGTTTGGTTACCAACATAATCTACCTGGTTTCGCCGTGCCCACTGGCGACGAAATGTGTGAACGATCTTTTCTAGGGCATCCCGATGCCGTAGCTGATTTCACGTACGCTCCGTAGCGCACTTTATGGTCGGCAGGTGGCAGAAGGCGAGGAAAAGGGGGGCGGTAGCCTTCCACGTCACGCCCGAAGAGCACTCTCGATGAGCTCGCTTTGTACGATGAAGCGACGCTTGCAAGCAGCAAACCTGGGGAAGCAACACAAATTGTCTGATGAAAGACATGATCCCTCGTGTTTCGCCGTGCCCACCGGCGAACAGCTGCGTGGACGGTCTTTTCTAGGGCATTCCGATGCGGTAGCAGATTTCACGTGCGCATCGTAGCGCACTTTGTGGTCGGCAGGTAGAGAAGGCGAGGAAAAGGGGGCGGTAGTCTTCCACGTCACGCCCGAAGAGCACTGTCGATGAGCTGGCTTTGTACGATGAAGCGACGCTTGCAAGCAGCCAAACCTGGAGAAGCAACACAAATTGTTTGGTGACCGACATCATCCCTCTGGTTTTGCCGTGCCCACCGACGAAGAACTGTGTGAACGATCTTTTCTAGGGCATCCCGATGCCGTAGCTGATTTCACGTACGCTCCGTAGCGCACTTTATGGTCGGCAGGTGGCAGAAGGCGAGGAAAAGGGGGGCGGTAGCCTTCCACGTCACGCCCGAAGAGCACTCTCGATGAGCTCGCTTTGTACGATGAAGCGACGCTTGCAAGCAGCAAACCTGGGGAAGCAACACAAATTGTCTGATGAAAGACATGATCCCTCGTGTTTCGCCGTGCCCACCGGCGAACAGCTGTGTGAATGGTCTTTTCTAGGGCATCCCGATGCGGTAGCTGATTTCACGTGCGCATCGTAGCGCACTTTATAGTCGGCAGGTGGCAGAAGGCGAGGAAACAGGGGGCGGTAGTCTTCCACGTCACGCCCGAAGAGCACTGTCGATGAGCTGGCTTTGTGCGATCGAGCGACGCTTGCAAGCAGCAAAACCTGGGAACGCAACAGAATTTGTTTGGTGACTGACATGAGTGCTCTGGTTTCGCCGTGCCCACCGGCGAAGAGCTGTGTGGACGGTCTTTTCTAGGGCATCCCGATGCGGTAGCTGATTTCACGTGCGCATCGTAGCGCACTTTATAGTCGGCAGGTGGCAGGAGGCGAGGAAACAGGGGGCGGTAGTCTTCCACGTCACGCCCGAAGAGCACTGTCGATGAGCTGGCTTTGTAGGATGAAGCGACGCTTGCGAGCAGCAAAACCTAGGAAGCAACAGAAATTTTTTGGTGACCGACATGATCCCTCTGGTTTCGCCGTCCCACCGGCGAACAGCTGTGTGAACGGCCTTTTCTAGGGCATCCCGATGCGGTAGATGATTTCACATGCGCATCGTAGCGCACTTCATGGTCATCAGATGGCAGAAGGCGAGGAAAAGGGGGGCGGTAGTCTTCCACGTCACGCACGAAGCGCACTGTCGATAATCTTGCTTTGTACCATGAAGCTACACTTACAAGCAGCAAAACCTGGGGAAGCAACACAAATTGTTTCGAGACCGACATGATCCCTCTGGTTTCGCCGTGCCCACCGACGAAGAACTGTGTGAACGATCTTTTCTAGGGCATCCCGATGCCGTAGCTGATTTCACGTACGCTCCGTAGCGCACTTTATGGTCGGCAGGTGGCAGAAGGCGAGGAAAAGGGGGGCGGTAGCCTTCCACGTCACGCCCGAAGAGCACTCTCGATGAGCTCGCTTTGTACGATGAAGCGACGCTTGCAAGCAGCAAACCTGGGGAAGCAACACAAATTGTCTGATGAAAGACATGATCCCTCGTGTTTCGCCGTGCCCACCGGCGAACAGCTGCGTGGACGGTCTTTTCTAGGCCATCCCAATGCGGTAGCTGATTTCACATGCGCATCATAGCGCACTTTGTGGTCGGCAGATGGCAGAAAGCGAGGAAAAGGGGGGCGGTAGTCTTCCATGTCACGCGTGAAGAGCACTGTCGATGAGCTTGCTTTGTGCGATGAAGCGACTGTCAAGCAGGCAAACCTGGCAAAGCAACAAAATTTTTTGGTGACCGACATGATCCCTCTGATTTCGCTGTGCCCACCGGCGAAGGGTTGTGTGGACAGTCTTTTCTAGGGCATACCGATGCGGTAGTTGATTTCACGCGCGCATCGTAGCGCACTTTGTGGTCGGCAGGTGGCAGAAGGCGAGGAAAAGGGCGGCGGTAGTCTTCCACGTCACGCGTGAAGAGCACTGTCGATGAGCTCGCTTTGTACCATGAAACGACGCTTGCAAGCAGCCAAACCTGGAGAAGCAACACAAATTGTTTGGTGACCGACATCATCCCTCTGGTTTTGCCGTGCCCACCGGCGAACAGCTGTGTGAATGGTCTTTTCTAGGGCATCCCGATGCGGTAGCTGATTTCACGTGCGCATCGTAGCGCACTTTATAGTCGGCAGGTGGCAGAAGGCGAGGAAACAGGGGGCGGTAGTCTTCCACGTCACGCCCGAAGAGCACTGTCGATGAGCTGGCTTTGTACGATGAAGCGACGCTTGCGAGCAGCAAAACCTGGGAAGCAACAAAATTTTTTTGGTGACCGACATGATCCCTCTGGTTTCGCCGTGCCCACCGGCGAACAGCTGTGTGAACGGCCTTTTCTAGGGCATCCCGATGCGGTAGCTGATTTCACATGCGCATCGTAGCGCACTTCATGGTCATCAGATGGCAGAAGGCGATGAAAAGGGGGGCGGTAGTCTTCCACGTCACGCACGAAGCGCACTGTCGATGAGCTTGCTTTGTACCATGAAGCGACACTTACAAGCAGCAAAACCTGGGGAAGCAACACAAATTGTTTCGAGACCGACATGATCCCTCTGGTTTCGCCGTGCCCACCGACGAAGAACTGTGTGAACGATCTTTTCTAGGGCATCCCGATGCCGTAGCTGATTTCACGTACGCTCCGTAGCGCACTTTATGGTCGGCAGGTGGCAGAAGGCGAGGAAAAGGGGGGCGGTAGTCTTCCACGTCACGCCCGAAGAGCACTGTCGATGAGCTCGCTTTGTACGATGAAGCGACGCTTGCAAGCAGCAAACCTGGGGAAGCAACACAAATTGTCTGATGAAAGACATGATCCCTCGTGTTTCGCCGTGCCCACCGGCGAACAGCTGCGTGGACGGTCTTTTCTAGGGGATCCCGATGCGGTAACTGATTTCACATGCGCATCATAGCGCACTTTGTGGTCGGCAGATGGCAGAAAGCGAGGAAAAGGGGGGCGGTAGTCTTCCATGTCACGCGTGAAGAGCACTGTCGATGAGCTTGCTTTGTGCGATGAAGCGACGCTTGCAAGCAGCCAAACCTGGGGAAGAAACACAAATTGTTTGGTGACCGACATGATCCCTCGGGTTTCGGCGAAGAGCTGTGTGGACCGTCCACTGTCCACCGGCGAAGAGCTGTGTGGATGGTCTTTTCTAGGGCATCCCGATGCGATAGCTGCTTTCACGTGCGCATCGTAGCGCACTTCATGGTCGGCAAATGGCAGAAGGCGAGGAAAAGGGGGGCCGTAGTCTTCCACGTCATGCCCGAAGAGCACAGTCGATGAGCTGGCTTTGTACGATGAAGCGACGCTTGCAAGCAGCAAAACCTGGGGAAGAAACACAATTTGTTTGGTTACCAACATGATCTACCTGGTTTCGCCGTGCCCACTGGCGACGAAATGTTGTGGACGGTCTTTTCTAGGGCATTCCGATGCGGTAGCAGATTTCACGTGCGCATCGTAGCGCACTTTGTGGTCGGCAGGTAGAGAAGGCGAGGAAAAGGGGGCGGTAGTCTTCCACGTCACGCCCGAAGAGCACTGTCGATGAGCTGGCTTTGTACGATGAAGCGACGCTTGCAAGCAGCCAAACCTGGAGAAGCAACACAAATTGTTTGGTGACCGACATCATCCCTCTGGTTTTGCCGTGCCCACCGGCGAACAGCTGTGTGAATGGTCTTTTCTAGGGCATCCCGATGCGGTAGCTGATTTCACGTGCGCATCGTAGCGCACTTTATAGTCGGCAGGTGGCAGAAGGCGAGGAAACAGGGGGCGGTAGTCTTCCACGTCACGCCCGAAGAGCACTGTCGATGAGCTGGCTTTGTGCGATCGAGCGACGCTTGCAAGCAGCAAAACCTGGGAACGCAACAGAATTTGTTTGGTGACTGACATGAGTGCTCTGGTTTCGCCGTGCCCACCGGCGAAGAGCTGTGTGGACGGTCTTTTCTAGGGCATCCCGATGCGGTAGCTGATTTCACGTGCGCATCGTAGCGCACTTTATAGTCGGCAGGTGGCAGGAGGCGAGGAAACAGGGGGCGGTAGTCTTCCACGTCACGCCCGAAGAGCACTGTCGATGAGCTGGCTTTGTAGGATGAAGCGACGCTTGCGAGCAGCAAAACCTAGGAAGCAACAGAAATTTTTTGGTGACCGACATGATCCCTCTGGTTTCGCCGTCCCACCGGCGAACAGCTGTGTGAACGGCCTTTTCTAGGGCATCCCGATGCGGTAGCTGATTTCACATGCGCATCGTAGCGCACTTCATGGTCATCAGATGGCAGAAGGCGAGGAAAAGGGGGGCGGTAGTCTTCCACGTCACGCACGAAGCGCACTGTCGATAATCTTGCTTTGTACCATGAAGCTACACTTACAAGCAGCAAAACCTGGGGAAGCAACACAAATTGTTTCGAGACCGACATGATCCCTCTGGTTTCGCCGTGCCCACCGACGAAGAACTGTGTGAACGATCTTTTCTAGGGCATCCCGATGCCGTAGCTGATTTCACGTACGCTCCGTAGCGCACTTTATGGTCGGCAGGTGGCAGAAGGCGAGGAAAAGGGGGGCGGTAGCCTTCCACGTCACGCCCGAAGAGCACTCTCGATGAGCTCGCTTTGTACGATGAAGCGACGCTTGCAAGCAGCAAACCTGGGGAAGCAACACAAATTGTCTGATGAAAGACATGATCCCTCGTGTTTCGCCGTGCCCACCGGCGAACAGCTGCGTGGACGGTCTTTTCTAGGCCATCCCAATGCGGTAGCTGATTTCACATGCGCATCATAGCGCACTTTGTGGTCGGCAGATGGCAGAAAGCGAGGAAAAGGGGGGCGGTAGTCTTCCATGTCACGCGTGAAGAGCACTGTCGATGAGCTTGCTTTGTGCGATGAAGCGACTGTCAAGCAGGCAAACCTGGCAAAGCAACAAAATTTTTTGGTGACCGACATGATCCCTCTGATTTCGCTGTGCCCACCGGCGAAGGGTTGTGTGGACAGTCTTTTCTAGGGCATACCGATGCGGTAGTTGATTTCACGCGCGCATCGTAGCGCACTTTGTGGTCGGCAGGTGGCAGAAGGCGAGGAAAAGGGCGGCGGTAGTCTTCCACGTCACGCGTGAAGAGCACTGTCGATGAGCTCGCTTTGTACCATGAAACGACGCTTGCAAGCAGCCAAACCTGGAGAAGCAACACAAATTGTTTGGTGACCGACATCATCCCTCTGGTTTTGCCGTGCCCACCGGCGAACAGCTGTGTGAATGGTCTTTTCTAGGGCATCCCGATGCGGTAGCTGATTTCACGTGCGCATCGTAGCGCACTTTATAGTCGGCAGGTGGCAGAAGGCGAGGAAACAGGGGGCGGTAGTCTTCCACGTCACGCACGAAGCGCACTGTCGATGAGCTTGCTTTGTACCATGAAGCGACACTTACAAGCAGCAAAACCTGGGAAGCAACACAAATTGTTTCGAGACCGACATGATCCCTCTGGTTTCGCCGTGCCCACCGACGAAGAACTGTGTGAACGATCTTTTCTAGGGCATCCCGATGCCGTAGCTGATTTCACGTACGCTCCGTAGCGCACTTTATGGTCGGCAGGTGGCAAGAAGGCGAGGAAAAGGGGGGCGGTAGTCTTCCACGTCACGCCCGAAGAGCACTGTCGATGAGCTCGCTTTGTACGATGAAGCGACGCTTGCAAGCAGCAAACCTGGGGAAGCAACACAAATTGTCTGATGAAAGACATGATCCCTCGTGTTTCGCCGTGCCCACCGGCGAACAGCTGCGTGGACGGTCTTTTCTAGGGGATCCCGATGCGGTAACTGATTTCACATGCGCATCATAGCGCACTTTGTGGTCGGCAGATGGCAGAAAGCGAGGAAAAGGGGGGCGGTAGTCTTCCATGTCACGCGTGAAGAGCACTGTCGATGAGCTTGCTTTGTGCGATGAAGCGACGCTTGCAAGCAGCCAAACCTGGGGAAGAAACACAAATTGTTTGGTGACCGACATGATCCCTCGGGTTTCGGCGAAGAGCTGTGTGGACCGTCCACTGTCCACCGGCGAAGAGCTGTGTGGATGGTCTTTTCTAGGGCATCCCGATGCGATAGCTGCTTTCACGTGCGCATCGAAGCGCACTTCATGGTCGGCAAATGGCAGAAGGCGAGGAAAAGGGGGGCCGTAGTCTTCCACGTCATGCCCGAAGAGCACAGTCGATGAGCTGGCTTTGTACGATGAAGCGACGCTTGCAAGCAGCAAAACCTGGGGAAGAAACACAATTTGTTTGGTTACCAACATGATCTACCTGGTTTCGCCGTGCCCACTGGCGACGAAATGTTGTGGACGGTCTTTTCTAGGGCATTCCGATGCGGTAGCAGATTTCACGTGCGCATCGTAGCGCACTTTGTGGTCGGCAGGTAGAGAAGGCGAGGAAAAGGGGGCGGTAGTCTTCCACGTCACGCCCGAAGAGCACTGTCGATGAGCTCGCTTTGTACGATGAAGCGACGCTTGCAAGCAGCAAACCTGGGGAAGCAACACAAATTGTCTGATGAAAGACATGATCCCTCGTGTTTCGCCGTGCCCACCGGCGAACAGCTGTGTGAATGGTCTTTTCTAGGGCATCCCGATGCGGTAGCTGATTTCACGTGCGCATCGTAGCGCACTTTATAGTCGGCAGGTGGCAGAAGGCGAGGAAACAGGGGGCGGTAGTCTTCCACGTCACGCCCGAAGAGCACTGTCGATGAGCTGGCTTTGTGCGATCGAGCGACGCTTGCAAGCAGCAAAACCTGGGAACGCAACAGAATTTGTTTGGTGACTGACATGAGTGCTCTGGTTTCGCCGTGCCCACCGGCGAAGAGCTGTGTGGACGGTCTTTTCTAGGGCATCCCGATGCGGTAGCTGATTTCACGTGCGCATCGTAGCGCACTTTATAGTCGGCAGGTGGCAGGAGGCGAGGAAACAGGGGGCGGTAGTCTTCCACGTCACGCCCGAAGAGCACTGTCGATGAGCTGGCTTTGTAGGATGAAGCGACGCTTGCGAGCAGCAAAACCTAGGAAGCAACAGAAATTTTTTGGTGACCGACATGATCCCTCTGGTTTCGCCGTCCCACCGGCGAACAGCTGTGTGAACGGCCTTTTCTAGGGCATCCCGATGCGGTAGATGATTTCACATGCGCATCGTAGCGCACTTCATGGTCATCAGATGGCAGAAGGCGAGGAAAAGGGGGGCGGTAGTCTTCCACGTCACGCACGAAGCGCACTGTCGATAATCTTGCTTTGTACCATGAAGCTACACTTACAAGCAGCAAAACCTGGGGAAGCAACACAAATTGTTTCGAGACCGACATGATCCCTCTGGTTTCGCCGTGCCCACCGACGAAGAACTGTGTGAACGATCTTTTCTAGGGCATCCCGATGCCGTAGCTGATTTCACGTACGCTCCGTAGCGCACTTTATGGTCGGCAGGTGGCAGAAGGCGAGGAAAAGGGGGGCGGTAGCCTTCCACGTCACGCCCGAAGAGCACTCTCGATGAGCTCGCTTTGTACGATGAAGCGACGCTTGCAAGCAGCAAACCTGGGGAAGCAACACAAATTGTCTGATGAAAGACATGATCCCTCGTGTTTCGCCGTGCCCACCGGCGAACAGCTGCGTGGACGGTCTTTTCTAGGCCATCCCAATGCGGTAGCTGATTTCACATGCGCATCATAGCGCACTTTGTGGTCGGCAGATGGCAGAAAGCGAGGAAAAGGGGGGCGGTAGTCTTCCATGTCACGCGTGAAGAGCACTGTCGATGAGCTTGCTTTGTGCGATGAAGCGACTGTCAAGCAGGCAAACCTGGCAAAGCAACAAAATTTTTTGGTGACCGACATGATCCCTCTGATTTCGCTGTGCCCACCGGCGAAGGGTTGTGTGGACAGTCTTTTCTAGGGCATACCGATGCGGTAGTTGATTTCACGCGCGCATCGTAGCGCACTTTGTGGTCGGCAGGTGGCAGAAGGCGAGGAAAAGGGCGGCGGTAGTCTTCCACGTCACGCGTGAAGAGCACTGTCGATGAGCTCGCTTTGTACCATGAAACGACGCTTGCAAGCAGCCAAACCTGGAGAAGCAACACAAATTGTTTGGTGACCGACATCATCCCTCTGGTTTTGCCGTGCCCACCGGCGAACAGCTGTGTGAATGGTCTTTTCTAGGGCATCCCGATACGGTAGCTGATTTCACGTGCGCATCGTAGCGCACTTTATAGTCGGCAGGTGGCAGAAGGCGAGGAAACAGGGGGCGGTAGTCTTCCACGTCACGCCCGAAGAGCACTGTCGATGAGCTGGCTTTGTACGATGAAGCGACGCTTGCGAGCAGCAAAACCTGGGAAGCAACAAAATTTTTTTGGTGACCGACATGATCCCTCTGGTTTCGCCGTGCCCACCGGCGAACAGCTGTGTGAACGGCCTTTTCTAGGGCATCCCGATGCGGTAGCTGATTTCACATGCGCATCGTAGCGCACTTCATGGTCATCAGATGGCAGAAGGCGATGAAAAGGGGGGCGGTAGTCTTCCACGTCACGCACGAAGCGCACTGTCGATGAGCTTGCTTTGTACCATGAAGCGACACTTACAAGCAGCAAAACCTGGGGAAGCAACACAAATTGTTTCGAGACCGACATGATCCCTCTGGTTTCGCCGTGCCCACCGACGAAGAACTGTGTGAACGATCTTTTCTAGGGCATCCCGATGCCGTAGCTGATTTCACGTACGCTCCGTAGCGCACTTTATGGTCGGCAGGTGGCAGAAGGCGAGGAAAAGGGGGGCGGTAGTCTTCCACGTCACGCCCGAAGAGCACTGTCGATGAGCTCGCTTTGTACGATGAAGCGACGCTTGCAAGCAGCAAACCTGGGGAAGCAACACAAATTGTCTGATGAAAGACATGATCCCTCGTGTTTCGCCGTGCCCACCGGCGAACAGCTGCGTGGACGGTCTTTTCTAAGGGATCCCGATGCGGTAACTGATTTCACATGCGCATCATAGCGCACTTTGTGGTCGGCAGATGGCAGAAAGCGAGGAAAAGGGGGGCGGTAGTCTTCCATGTCACGCGTGAAGAGCACTGTCGATGAGCTTGCTTTGTGCGATGAAGCGACGCTTGCAAGCAGCCAAACCTGGGGAAGAAATACAAATTGTTTGGTGACCGACATGATCCCTCGGGTTTCGGCGAAGAGCTGTGTGGACCGTCCACTGTCCACCGGCGAAGAGCTGTGTGGATGGTCTCTTCTAGGGCATCCCGATGCGATAGCTGCTTTCACGTGCGCATCGTAGCGCACTTCATGGTCGGCAAATGGCAGAAGGCGAGGAAAAGGGGGGCCGTAGTCTTCCACGTCATGCCCGAAGAGCACAGTCGATGAGCTGGCTTTGTACGATGAAGCGACGCTTGCAAGCAGCAAAACCTGGGGAAGAAACACAATTTGTTTGGTTACCAACATGATCTACCTGGTTTCGCCGTGCCCACTGGCGACGAAATGTTGTGGACGGTCTTTTCTAGGGCATTCCGATGTGGTAGCAGATTTCACGTGCGCATCGTAGCGCACTTTGTGGTCGGCAGGTAGAGAAGGCGAGGAAAAGGGGGCGGTAGTCTTCCACGTCACGCCCGAAGAGCACTGTCGATGAGCTGGCTTTGTACGATGAAGCGACGCTTGCAAGCAGCCAAACCTGGAGAAGCAACACAAATTGTTTGGTGACCGACATCATCCCTCTGGTTTTGCCGTGCCCACCGGCGAACAGCTGTGTGAATGGTCTTTTCTAGGGCATCCCGATGCGGTAGCTGATTTCACGTGCGCATCGTAGCGCACTTTATAGTCGGCAGGTGGCAGGAGGCGAGGAAACAGGGGGCGGTAGTCTTCCACGTCACGCCCGAAGAGCACTGTCGATGAGCTGGCTTTGTAGGATGAAGCGACGCTTGCGAGCAGCAAAACCTAGAAGCAACAGAAATTTTTTGGTGACCGACATGATCCCTCTGGTTTCGCCGTCCCACCGGCGAACAGCTGTGTGAACGGCCTTTTCTAGGGCATCCCGATGCGGTAGCTGATTTCACATGCGCATCGTAGCGCACTTCATGGTCATCAGATGGCAGAAGGCGAGGAAAAGGGGGGCGGTAGTCTTCCACGTCACGCACGAAGCGCACTGTCGATAATCTTGCTTTGTACCATGAAGCTACACTTACAAGCAGCAAAACCTGGGGAAGCAACACAAATTGTTTCGAGACCGACATGATCCCTCTGGTTTCGCCGTGCCCACCGACGAAGAACTGTGTGAACGATCTTTTCTAGGGCATCCCGATGCCGTAGCTGATTTCACGTACGCTCCGTAGCGCACTTTATGGTCGGCAGGTGGCAGAAGGCGAGGAAAAGGGGGGCGGTAGCCTTCCACGTCACGCCCGAAGAGCACTCTCGATGAGCTCGCTTTGTACGATGAAGCGATGCTTGCAAGCAGCAAACCTGGGGAAGCAACACAAATTGTCTGATGAAAGACATGATCCCTCGTGTTTCGCCGTGCCCACCGGCGAACAGCTGCGTGGACGGTCTTTTCTAGGCCATCCCAATGCGGTAGCTGATTTCACATGCGCATCATAGCGCACTTTGTGGTCGGCAGATGGCAGAAAGCGAGGAAAAGGGGGGCGGTAGTCTTCCATGTCACGCGTGAAGAGCACTGTCGATGAGCTTGCTTTGTGCGATGAAGCGACACTTACAAGCAGCAAAACCTGGGGAAGCAACACAAATTGTTTGGTGACTGACATGATCCCTCTGGTTTTGCCGTGCCCACCGACGAAGAACTGTGTGAACGATCTTTTCTAGGGCATCCCGATGCCGCAGCTGATTTCACGTGCGCATCGCAGCGCACTTTATGGTCGGCAGGTGGCAGAAGGCGAGGAAAAGGGAGGCGGCAGTCTTCCACGTCACGCCCGAAGAGCACGGTCGATGAGCTGGCTTTGTACGATGAAGCGACGCTTAAAAGCAGCAAACCTGGGGAAGCAACACATATTGTTTTGTCGAAAGACATGATCCCTCGTGTTTCGCCGTGCCCACCGGCGAACAGCTGCGTGGACGGTCTTTTCTAGGGCATCCCGATGCGGTAGCTGATTTCACTTGCGCATCATCGCCCACTGTGTGGTCGGCAGATGGTAGAAAGCGAGGAAAAGGGGTGCGGTAGTCTTCCATGTCACGCGTGAAGAGCACTGTCGATGAGCTTGCTTAGTGCGATGAAGCGACGCTTGCAAGCAGCAAAACCTGGGAAAGCAACACAATTTGTTTGGTGACCGACATGATCCCTCTGGTTTCGCCGTGCCCACCGGCGAACAGCTGTGTGAACGGTCTTTTCTAGGGCATCCCGATGCCGTAGCTGATTTCACGTGCGCATCGTAGCGCACTTTATGGTCGGCAGGTGGCAGAAGGCGAGGAAAAGGGGCGCGGTAGTCTTCCACGTCACGCCCGAAGAGCACTGTCGATGAGCTGGCTTTGTACGATGAAGCGACGCTTGCGAGCAGCAAAACCTGGGAAGCAACAGAAATTTTTTTGGTGACCGACATGATCCCTCTGGTTTCGCCGTGCCCACCGGCGAACAGCTGTGTGAACGGTCTTTTCTAGGGCATCCCGATGCGATAGCTGATTTCACGTGCGCATCGTAGCGCACTTCATGGTCGGCAGATGGCAGAAGGCGAGGAAAAGGGGGGCGGTAGTCTTCCACGTCACGCACGAAGCGCACTGTCGATGAGCTTGCTTTGTACCATGAAACGACACTTACAAGCAGCAAAACCTGGGGAAGCAACACAAACTGTTTGGTGACCGACATGATCCCTCGTGTTTCGCCCTGCCCACCGGCGAACAGCTGCATGGACGGTCTTTTCTAGGGCATCCCGATGCGGTAGCTGATTTCACGTGCGCATCGTAGCGCACTTCATAGTCTGCAGATGGCAGAAGGCGAGGAAAAGGGGGCGGTAGTCTTCCATGTCACGCGTGAAGAGCACTGTCGATGAGCTCGCTTTGTACCATGAAACGACGATTGCAGGCAGCAAAACCTGGGGAAGAAACACAAATTGTTTGGTGAAAGGCATGATCCCTCGGGTTTCGGCGAAGAGCAGTGTGGACCGTCCACCGTCCACCGGCGAAGAGCTGTGTGGACGGTCTTTTCTAGGGCATCCCGATGCGATAGCTGCTTTCACGAGCGCATCGTAGCGCACTTTATGGTCGATTGGTTTCAGAAGGCGAGAAAAAGGAGGTAGGTAGTTTTTATGTCACGCTCAAAGAGCACTGTCGATGAGCTTGCTTTCTACGATGAAGCGACACTTACAAGCAGCCAAACCTGGGGAAGCAACACAAATTGTTTGGTGACCGACATGATCCCTCTGGTTTTGCCGTGCCCGCCGACGAAGAACTGTGTGAACGATCTTTTCTAGGGCATCCCGATGCCGCAGCTGATTTCACGTGCGCATCGTAGCGCACTTCATGGTCATCAGATGGCAGAAGGCGATGAAAAGGGGGGCGGTAGTCTTCCACGTCACGCACGAAGCGCACTGTCGATGAGCTTGCTTTGTACCATGAAGCGACACTTACAAGCAGCAAAACCTGGGGAAGCAACACAAATTGTCTGATGAAAGACATGATCCCTCGTGTTTCGCCGTGCCCACCGGCGAACAGCTGCGTGGACGGTCTTTTCTAGGGCATCCCGATGCGGTAGCTGATTTCACATGCGCATCATAGCGCACTTTGTGGTCGGCAGATGGCAGAAAGCGAGGAAAAGGGGGGCGGTAGTCTTCCATGTCACGCGTGAAGAGCACTGTCGATGAGCTTGCTTTGTGCGATGAAGCGACGCTTGCAAGCAGCCAAACCTGGGAAAGCAACACAATTTGTTTGGTGACCGACATGATCCCTGTGGTTTCGGCAAAGAGCTGTGTGGACCGTCCACCGTCCACCGGCGAAGAGCTGTGTGGACGGTCTTTTCTTGGCCATCCCGATGCGATAGCTGCTTTCACGTGCGCATCGTAGCACACTTTAAGGTCGATAGGTTTCACAAGGCGAGAAAAAGGAGGTAGCTAGTCTTCCATGTCACGCTCAAAGAGCACTGTCGATGATCTTGCTTTCTACGATGAAGCGACGCTTGCAAGCAGCCAAACCTGGAGAAGCAACACAAATTGTTTGGTTACCAACATGATCTACCTGGTTTCGCCGTGCCCACTGGCGACGAAATGTTGTGGACGGTCTTTTCTAGGGCATTCCGATGCGCTAGCTGATTTCACGTGCGCATCGTAGCGCACTTTATAGTCGGCAGGTGGCAGAAGGCGAGGAAACAGGGGGCGGTAGTCTTCCACGTCACGCCCGAAGAGCACTGTCGATGAGCTGGCTTTGTACGATGAAGCGACGCTTGCGAGCAGCAAAACCTGGGAAGCAACAAAAATTTTTTGGTGACCGACATGATCCCTCTGATTTCGCTGTGCCCACCGGCGAAGGGTTGTGTGGACAGTCTTTTCTAGGGCATCCCGATGCGGTAGTTAATTTCACGCGCGCATCGTAGCGCACTTTGTGGTCGGCAGGTGGCAGAAGGCGAGGAAAAGGGCGGCGGTAGTCTTCCACGTCACGCGTGAAGAGCACTGTCGATGAGCTCGCTTTGTACCATGAAACGACGATTGCAGGCAGCAAAACCTGGGGAAGAAACACAAATTGTTTGGTGAAAGGCATGATCCCTCGGGTTTCGGCGAAGAGCAGTGTGGACCGTCCACCGTCCACCGGCGAAGAGCTGTGTGGACGGTCTTTTCTAGGGCATCCCGATGCGATAGCTGCTTTCACGTGCGCATCGTAGCGCACTTTATGGTCGATTGGTTTCAGAAGGCGAGAAAAAGGAGGTAGGTAGTTTTTATGTCACGCTCAAAGAGCACTGTCGATGAGCTTGCTTTCTACGATGAAGCGACACTTACAAGCAGCCAAACCTGGGGAAGCAACACAAATTGTTTGGTGACCGACATGATCCCTCTGGTTTTGCCGTGCCCACCGACGAAGAATCGTGTGAACGATCTTTTCTAGGGCATCCCGATGCCGCAGCTGATTTCACGCGCGCATCGTAGTGCACTTTATGGTCGGCAGGTAGCAGAAGGCGAGGAAAAGGGGGGCGGTAGTCTTCCACGTCACGCCCGAAGAGCACTGTCGATGAGCTGGCTTTGTGCTGAAGCGACGCTTGCAAGCAGCAAAACCTGGGAAAGCAAAACAATTTGTTTGGTGACCGACTTGATCCCTCGTTTTCGCCGTGCCCACCGGCGAACAGCTGCATGGACGGTCTTTTCTAGGGCATCCCGATGCGGTAGCTGATTTCACGTGCGCATCGCAGCGCACTTCATGGTCTGCAGATGGCAGAAGGTGAGGAAAAGGGGGCGGTAGTCTTCCATGTCACGCGTGAAGAGCACTGTCGATGAGCTCGCTTTGTACCATGAAACGACGATTGCAGGCAGCAAAACCTGGGGAAGAAACACAAATTGTTTGGTGACCGACATGATCCCTCGGGTTTCGGCGAAGAGCTGTTTGGACCGTCCACCGTCCACAAGCGAAGAGCTGTGTGGACGGTCTTTTCTAGGGCATCCCGATGCGATAGCTGCTTTCACGTGCGCATCGTAGCGCACTTTATGGTCGATTGGTTTCAGAAGGCGAGAAAAAGGAGGTAGGTAGTTTTTATGTCACGCTCAAAGAGCACTCTCGATGAGCTGGCTTTGTACGATGAAGCGACGCTTGCAAGCAGCAAAACCTGGGGAAGCAACACAAATTCTTTGGTGGCCGACATCATTCCTCTGGTTTCGCCGTGCCCACCGGCGAACAGCTGTGTGAACGGTCTTTTCTAGGGCATCCCGATGCGGTAGCTGATTTTACGTGCGCATCTTAGCGCTCTTTATGGTCGGCAGGTGGCAGAAGGCGAGGAAAAGGGGGGCGGTAGTCTTCCACGTCACGCACGAAGTGCACTGTCGATGAGCTTGCTTTGTACCATGAAGCGACGCTTGCAAGCAGCAAAACCTGGGGAAGAAACACAATTTGTTTGCTTACCTACATGATCTACCTGGTTTCGCCGTGCCCAGCGACGAAGAACTGTGTGAATGATCTTTTCTAGGGCATCCCGATGCCGTTGCTGATTTCACGTGCGCATCGTAGAGAACTTTGCGGTCGGCAGGTGGAGAAACCGAGGAAAAGGGGGTGGTAGTCTTCCACGTCACGCCTGAAGAGCTCTGTCGATGAGCTTGCTTTGTACGATGAAGCGATGCCGGCAAGCAGCAAAACCTGGGGAAGAAACACAAATTGTTTGGTGACCGACATGATCCCTCGGGTTTCGGCGAAGAAATGTGTGGACCGTCCACTGTCCACCGGCGAAGAGCTGTGTGGATGGTCTTTTCTAGGGCATCTCGATGCGATAGCTGCTTTCACGTGCGCATCGTAGCGCACTTCATGGTCGGCAAATGGCAGAAGGCGAGGAAAAGGGGGGCCGTAGTCTTCCACGTCATGCCCGAAGAGCACAGTCGATGAGCTGGCTTTGTACGATGAAGCGACGCTTGCAAGCAGCAAAACCTGGGGAAGAAACACAATTTGTTTGGTTACCAACATGATCTACCTGGTTTCGCCGTGCCCACTGGCGACGAAATGTTGTGGGCGGTCTTTTCTAGGGCATTCCGATGCGGTAGCTGATTTCACGTGCGCATCGTAGCGCACTTTGTGGTCGGCAGGTAGAGAAGGCGAGGAAAAGGGGGCGGTAGTCTTCCACGTCACGCCCGACGAGCACTGTCGATGAGCTGGCTTTGTACGATGAAGCGACGCTTGCAAGCAGCCAAACCTGGAGAAGCAACACAAATTGTTTGGTGACCGACATCATCCCTCTGGTTTCGCCATGCCCACCGGCGAACAGCTGTGTGAATGGTCTTTTCTAGGGCATCCCGATGCGGTAGCTGATTTCACGTGCGCATCGTAGCGCACTTTATAGTCGGCAGGTGGCAGGAGGCGAGGAAACAGGGGGCGGTAGTCTTCCACGTCACGCCCGAAGAGCACTGTCGATGAGCTGGCTTTGTACGATGAAGCGACGCTTGCGAGCAGCAAAACCTAGGAAGCAACAGAAATTTTTTGGTGACCGACATGATCCCTCTGGTTTCGCCGTGCCCACCGGCGAACAGCTGTGTGAACGGCCTTTTCTAGGGCATCCCGATGCGGTAGCTGATTTCACATGCGCATCGTAGCGCACTTCATGGTCATCAGATGGCAGAAGGCGAGGAAAAGGGGGGCGGTAGTCTTCCACGTCACGCACGAAGCGCACTGTCGATAATCTTGCTTTGTACCATGAAGCGACACTTACAAGCAGCAAAACCTGGGGAAGCAACACAAATTGTTTCGAGACCGACATGATCCCTCTGGTTTCGCCGTGCCCACCGACGAAGAACTGTGTGAACGATCTTTTCTAGGGCATTCCGATGCCGTAGCTGATTTCACGTACGCTCCGTAGCGCACTTTATGGTCGGCAGGTGGCAGAAGGCGAGGAAAAGGGGGGCGGTAGTCTTCCACGTCACGCCCGAAGAGCACTGTCGATGAGCTCGCTTTGTGCGATGAAGCGACGCTTGCAAGCAGCAAACCTGGGGAAGCAACACAAATTGTCTGATGAAAGACATGATCCCTCGTGTTTCGCCGTGCCCACCGGCGAACAGCTGCGTGGACGGTCTTTTCTAGGCCATCCCGATGCGGTAGCTGATTTCACATGCGCATCATAGCGCACTTTGTGGTCGGCAGATGGCAGAAAGCGAGGAAAAGGGGGGCGGCAGTCTTCCATGTCACGCGTGAAGAGCACTGTCGATGAGCTTGCTTTGTGCGATGAAGCGACGTTGCAAGCAGGCAAACCTGGGAAAGCAACAAAATTTTTTGGTGACCGACATGATCCCTCTGATTTCGCTGTGCCCACCGGCGAAGGGTTGTGTGGACAGTCTTTTCTAGGGCATCCCGATGCGGTAGTCGATTTCACGCGCGCATCGTAGCGCACTTTGTGGTCGGCAGGTGGCAGAAGGCGAGGAAAAGGGCGGCGGTAGTCTTCCACGTCACACGTGAAGAGCACTGTCGATGAGCTCGCTTTGTACCATGAAACGACGATTGCAGGCAGCAAAACCTGGGGAAGAAACACAAATTGTTTGGTGAAAAACGTGATCCCTCGGGTTTCGGCGAAGAGCTGTGTGGACCGTCCACCGTCCACCGGCGAAGAGCTGTGTGGACGGTCTTTTCTAGGGCATCCCGATGCGATAGCTGCTTTCACGTGCGCATCGTAGCGCACTTTAAGGTCGATAGGTTTCAGAAGGCGAGAAAAAGGAGGTAGGTAGTTTTCCATGTCACGCTCAAAGAGCACTGTCGATGAGCATGCTTTCTACGATGAAGCGACACTTACAAGCAGCAAAACCTGGGGAAGCAACACAAATTGTTTGGTGACTGACATGATCCCTCTGGTTTTGCCGTGCCCACCGACGAAGAACTGTGTGAACGATCTTTTCTAGGGCATCCCGATGCCGCAGCTGATTTCACGTGCGCATCGCAGCGCACTTTATGGTCGGCAGGTGGCAGAAGGCGAGGAAAAGGGAGGCGGCAGTCTTCCACGTCACGCCCGAAGAGCACGGTCGATGAGCTGGCTTTGTACGATGAAGCGACGCTTAAAAGCAGCAAACCTGGGGAAGCAACACATATTGTTTGATGAAAGACATGATCCCTCGTGTTTCGCCGTGCCCACCGGCGAACAGCTGCGTGGACGGTCTTTTCTAGGGCATCCCGATGCGGTAGCTGATTTCACTTGCGCATCATAGCCCACTTTGTGGTCGGCAGATGGTAGAAAGCGAGGAAAAGGGGTGCGGTAGTCTTCCATGTCACGCGTGAAGAGCACTGTCGATGAGCTTGCTTTGTGCGATGAAGCGACGCTTGCAAGCAGCAAAACCTGGGAAAGCAACACAATTTGTTTGGTGACCGACATGATCCCTCTGGTTTCGCCGTGCCCACCGGCGAACAGCTGTGTGAACGGTCTTTTCTAGGGCATCCCGATGCGGTAGCTGATTTCACGTGCGCATCGTAGCGCACTTCATGGTCGGCATATGGCATAAGGCGAGGAAAAGGGGGCGGTAGTCATCCATGTCACGCGTGAAGAGCACTGTCGATGAGCTCGCTTTGTACCATGAAACGACGCTTGCAGGCAGCAAAACCTGGGGAAGAAACACAAATTGTTTGGTGACCGACATGATCCCTCGGGTTTCGGCGAAGAGCTGATGGACCGTCCACCGTCCACCGGCGAAGAGCTGTGTGGACGGTCTTTTCTTGGCCATCCCGATGCGATAGCTGCTTTCACGTGCGCATCGTAGCACACTTTAAGGTCGATAGGTTTCAGAAGGCGAGAAAAAGGAGGTAGCTAGTCTTCCATGTCACGCTCAAAGAGCACTGTCGATGATCTTGCTTTCTACGATGAAGCGACACTTACAAGCAGCAAAACCTGGGGAAGCAACACAAATTGTTTGGTGACCGACATGATGCCTCTGCTTTCGCCCTGCCCACCGACAAAGAACTTGTGTGAACGATCTTTTCTAGGGCATCCCGATGCCGTAGCTGATTTCACGTGCGCATCGTAGCGCACTTTATGGTCGGCAGGTGGCAGAAGGCGAGGAAAAGGGGGGCGGTAGTCTTCCACGTCACGCCCGAAGAGCACTGTCGATGAGCTGGCTTTGTACGATGAAGCGACGCTTGCAAGCAGCCAAACCTGGAGAAGCAACACAAATTGTTTGGTGACCGACATCATCCCTCTGGTTTCGCCGTGCCCACCGGCGAACAGCTGTGTGAATGGTCTTTTCTAGGGCATCCCGATGCGGTAGCTGATTTCACGTGCGCATCGTAGCGCACTTTATAGTCGCAGGTGGCAGAAGGCGAGGAAACAGGGGGCGGTAGTCTTCCACGTCACGCCCGAAGAGCACTGTCGATGAGCTGGCTTTGTACGATGAAGCGACGCTTGCGAGCAGCAAAACCTGGGAAGCAACAGAAATTTTTTGGTGACCGACATGATCCCTCTGGTTTCGCCGTGCCCACCGGCGAACAGCTGTGTGAACGGTCTTTTCTAGGGCATCCCGATGCGATAGCTGATTTCACGTGCGCATCGTAGCGCACTTCATGGTCGGCAGATGGCAGAAGGCGAGGAAAAGGGGGGCGGTAGTCTTCCACGTCACGCACGAAGCGCACTGTCGATGAGCTTGCTTTGTACCATGAAACGACACTTACAAGCAGCAAAACCTGGGGAAGCAACACAAATTGTTTGGTGACCGACATGATCCCTCGTGTTTCGCCGTGCCCACCGGCGAACAGCTGCATGGACGATCTTTTCTAGGGCATCCCGATGCGGTAGCTGATTTCACGTGCGCATCGTAGCGCACTTCATGGTCTGCAGATGGCAGAAGGCGAGGAAAAGGGGGCGGTAGTCTTCCATGTCACGCGTGAAGAGCACTGTCGATGAGCTCTGCTTTGTACGATGAAGCGACGCTTGCAAGCAGCAAACCTGGAGAAGCAACACAAATTGTTTAATGAAAGACATGATCCCTCTTGTTTCGCCATGCCCACCGGCGAACAGCTGCGTGGAAGGTCTTTTCTAGGGCATCCCGATGCGGTAGCTGATTTCACTTGCGCATCATAGCGCACTTTGTGGTCGGCAGATGGCAGAAAGCGAGGAAAAGGGGTGCGGTAGTCTTCCATGTCACGCGTGAAGAGCACTGTCGATCAGCTTGCATTGTGCTGAAGCGACGCTTGCAAGCAGCAAAACCTGAGAAAGCAACACAAATTGCTTGGTGACCGACATGATCCCTCTGGTTTCGCCGTGCCCACCGACGAAGAACTGTGTGAATGATCTTTTCTAGGGCATCCCGATGCCGTAGCTGATTTCAAGTGCGCATCGTAGCGAACTTTGTGGTCGGCAGGTGGAGAAACCGAGGAAAAGGGGGTGGTAGTCTTCCACGTCACGCCTGAAGAGCTCTGTCGATGAGCTTGCTTTGTACGATGAAGCGATGCCGGCAAGCAGCAAAACCTGGGGAAGAAACACAAATTGTTTGGTGACCGACATGATCCCTCCGGTTTCGGCGAAGAGCTGTGTGGACCGTCCACTGTCCACCGGCGAAGAGCTGTGTGGATGGTCTTTTCTAGGGCATCCCGATGCGATAGCTGCTTTCACGTGCGCATCCTAGCGCACTTCATGGTCGGCAAATGGCAGAAGGCGAGGAAAAGGGGGGCCGTAGTCTTCCACGTCATGCCCGAAGAGCACAGTCGATGAGCTGGCTTTGTACGATGAAGCGACGCTTGCAAGCAGCAAAACCTGGGGAAGAAACACAATTTGTTTGGTTACCAACATGATCTACCTGGTTTCGCCGTGCCCACTGGCGACGAAATGTTGTGGACGGTCTTTTCTAGGGCATTCCGATGCGGTAGCTGATTTCACGTGCGCATCGTAGCGCACTTTGTGGTCGGCAGGTAGAGAAGGCGGGGAAAAGGGGGCGGTAGTCTTCCACGTCACGCCCGAAGAGCACTGTCGATGAGCTGGCTTTGTACGATGAAGCGACGCTTGCAAGCAGCCAAACCTGGAGAAGCAACACAAATTGTTTGGTGACCGACATCATCCCTCTGGTTTTGCAGTGCCCACCGGCGAACAGCTGTGTGAATGGTCTTTTCTAGGGCATCCCGATGCGCTAGCTGATTTCACGTGCGCATCGTAGCGCACTTTATAGTCGGCAGGTGGCAGAAGGCGAGGAAACAGGGGGCGGTAGTCTTCCACGTCACGCCCGAAGAGCACTGTCGATGAGCTGGCTTTGTACGATGAAGCGACGCTTGCGAGCAGCAAAACCTGGGAAGCAACAAAAATTTTTTGGTGACCGACATGATCCCTCTGGTTTCGCTGTGCCCACCGGCGAACAGCTGTGTGAACGGCCTTTTCTAGGGCATCCCGATGCGGTAGCTGATTTCACATGCGCATCGTAGCGCACTTCATGGTCATCAGATGGCAGAAGGCGATGAAAAGGGGGGCGGTAGTCTTCCACGTCACGCACGAAGCGCACTGTCGATGAGCTTGCTTTGTACCATGAAGCGACACTTACAAGCAGCAAAACCTGGGGAAGCAACACAAATTGTTTCGAGACCGACATGATCCCTCTGGTTTCGCCGTGCCCACCGACGAAGAACTGTGTGAACGATCTTTTCTAGGGCATCCCGATGCCGTAGCTGATTTCACGTACGCTCCGTAGCGCACTTTATGGTCGGCAGGTGGCAGAAGGCGAGGAAAAGGGGGGCGGTAGTCTTCCACGTCACGCCCGAAGAGCACTGTCGATGAGCTCGCTTTGTATGATGAAGCGACGCTTGCAAGCAGCAAACCTGGGGAAGCAACACAAATTGTCTGATGAAAGACATGATCCCTCGTGTTTCGCCGTGCCCACCGGCGAACAGCTGCGTGGACGGTCTTTTCTAGGGCATCCCGATGCGGTAGCTGATTTCACATGCGCATCATAGCGCACTTTGTGGTCGGCAGATGGCAGAAAGCGAGGAAAAGGGGGGCGGTAGTCTTCCATGTCACGCGTGAAGAGCACTGTCGATGAGCTTGCTTTGTGCGATGAAGCGACGCTTGCAAGCAGCCAAACCTGGGAAAGCAACACAATTTGTTTGGTGACCGACATGATCCCTCTGATTTCGCTGTGCCCACCGGCGAAGGGTTGTGTGGACAGTCTTTTCTAGGGCATCCCGATGCGGTAGTTAATTTCACGCGCGCATCGTAGCGCACTTTGTGGTCGGCAGGTGGCAGAAGGCGAGGAAAAGGGCGGCGGTAGTCTTCCACGTCACGCGTGAAGAGCACTGTCGATGAGCTCGCTTTGTACCATGAAACGACGATTGCAGGCAGCAAAACCTGGGGAAGAAACACAAATTGTTTGGTGAAAGGCATGATCCCTCGGGTTTCGGCGAAGAGCAGTGTGGACCGTCCACCGTCCACCGGCGAAGAGCTGTGTGGACGGTCTTTTCTAGGGCATCCCGATGCGATAGCTGCTTTCACGTGCGCATCGTAGCGCACTTTATGGTCGATTGGTTTCAGAAGGCGAGAAAAAGGAGGTAGGTAGTTTTTATGTCACGCTCAAAGAGCACTGTCGATGAGCTTGCTTTCTACGATGAAGCGACACTTACAAGCAGCCAAACCTGGGGAAGCAACACAAATTGTTTGGTGACCGACATGATCCCTCTGGTTTTGCCGTGCCCACCGACGAAGAATCGTGTGAACGATCTTTTCTAGGGCATCCCGATGCCGCAGCTGATTTCACGTGCGCATCGTAGTGCACTTTATGGTCGGCAGGTAGCAGAAGGCGAGGAAAAGGGGGGTGGTAGTCTTCCACGTCACGCCCGAAGAGCACTGTCGATGAGCTGGCTTTGTACGATGAAGCGACGCTTACAAGCAGCAAACCTGGGGAAGCAACACAAATTGTTTGATGAAAGACATGATCCCTCGTGTTTCGCCGTGCCCACCGGCGAACAGCTGCGTGGACGGTCTTTTCTAGGGCATCCCGATGCGGTAGCTGATTTCACTTGCGCATCATAGCGCACTTTGTGGTCGGCAGATGGCAAAAAGCGAGGAAAAGGGGTGCGGTAGTCTTCCATGTCACGCGTGAAGAGCACTGTCGATGAGCTTGCTTTGTGCTGAAGCGACGCTTGCAAGCAGCAAAACCTGGGAAAGCAAAACAATTTGTTTGGTGACTGACTTGATCCCTCGTTTTCGCCGTGCCCACCGGCGAACAGCTGCATGGACGGTCTTTTCTAGGGCATCCCGATGCGGTAGCTGATTTCACGTGCGCATCGTAGCGCACTTCATGGTCTGCAGATGGCAGAAGGTGAGGAAAAGGGGGCGGTAGTCTTCCATGTCACGCGTGAAGAGCACTGTCGATTAGCTCGCTTTGTACCATGAAACGACGATTGCAGGCAGCAAAAACCTGGGGAAGAAACACAAATTGTTTGGTGACCGACATGATCCCTCGGGTTTCGGCGAAGAGCTGTTTGGACCGTCCACCGTCCACCGGCGAAGAGCTGTGTGGACGGTCTTTTCTAGGGCATCCCGATGCGATAGCGGCTTTCACGTGCGCATCGTAGCGCACTTTATGGTCGATTGGTTTCAGAAGGCGAGAAAAAGGAGGTAGGTAGTTTTTATGTCACGCTCAAAGAGCACTCTCGATGAGCTGGCTTTGTACGATGAAGCGACGCTTGCAAGCAGCAAAACCTGGGGAAGCAACACAAATTCTTTGGTGGCCGACATCATTCCTCTGGTTTCGCCGTGCCCACCGGCGAACAGCTGTGTGAACGGTCTTTTCTAGGGCATCCCGATGCGGTAGCTGATTTTACGTGCGCATCTTAGCGCTCTTTATGGTCGGCAGGTGGCAGAAGGCGAGGAAAAGGGGGGCGGTAGTCTTCCACGTCATGCACGAAGTGCACTGTCGATGAGCTTGCTTTGTACCATGAAGCGACGCTTGCAAGCAGCAAAACCTGGGGAAGAAACACAATTTGTTTGGTTACCAACATGATCTACCTGGTTTCGCCGTGCCCAGCGACGAAGAACTGTGTGAATGATCTTTTCTAGGGCATCCCGATGCCGTTGCTGATTTCACGTGCGCATCGTAGCGAACTTTGCGGTCGGCAGGTGGAGAAACCGAGGAAAAGGGGGTGGTAGTCTTCCACGTCACGCCTGAAGAGCTCTGTCGATGAGCTTGCTTTGTACGATGAAGCGATGCCGGCAAGCAGCAAAACCTGGGGAAGAAACACAAATTGTTTGGTGACCGACATGATCCCTCGGGTTTCGGCGAAGAACTGTGTGGACCGTCCACTGTCCACCGGCGAAGAGCTGTGTGGATGGTCTTTTCTAGGGCATCTCGATGCGATAGCTGCTTTCACGTGCGCATCGTAGCGCACTTCATGGTCGGCAAATGACAGAAGGCGAGGAAAAGGGGGGCCGTAGTCTTCCACGTCATGCCCGAAGAGCACAGTCGATGAGCTGGCTTTGTACGATGAAGCGACGCTTGCAAGCAGCAAAACCTGGGGAAGAAACACAATTTGTTTGGTTACCAACATGATCTACCTGGTTTCGCCGTGCCCACTGGCGACGAAATGTTGTGGGCGGTCTTTTCTAGGGCATTCCGATGCGGTAGCTGATTTCACGTGCGCATCGTAGCGCACTTTGTGGTCGGCAGGTAGAGAAGGCGAGGAAAAGGGGGCGGTAGTCTTCCACGTCACGCCCGAAGAGCACTGTCGATGAGCTGGCTTTGTACGATGAAGCGACGCTTGCAAGCAGCCAAACCTGGAGAAGCAACACAAATTGTTTGGTGACCGACATCATCCCTCTGGTTTCGCCATGCCCACCGGCGAACAGCTGTGTGAATGGTCTTTTCTAGGGCATCCCGATGCGGTAGCTGATTTCACGTGCGCATCGTAGCGCACTTTATAGTCGGCAGGTGGCAGGAGGCGAGGAAACAGGGGGCGGTAGTCTTCCACGTCACGCCCGAAGAGCACTGTCGATGAGCTGGCTTTGTACGATGAAGCGACGCTTGCGAGCAGCAAAACCTAGGAAGCAACAGAAATTTTTTGGTGACCGACATGATCCCTCTGGTTTCGCCGTGCCCACCGGCGAACAGCTGTGTGAACGGCCTTTTCTAGGGCATCCCGATGCGGTAGCTGATTTCACATGCGCATCGTAGCGCACTTCATGGTCATCAGATGGCAGAAGGCGAGGAAAAGGGGGGCGGTAGTCTTCCACGTCACGCACGAAGCGCACTGTCGATAATCTTGCTTTGTACCATGAAGCGACACTTACAAGCAGCAAAACCTGGGGAAGCAACACAAATTGTTTCGAGACCGACATGATCCCTCTGGTTTCGCCGTGCCCACCGACGAAGAACTGTGTGAACGATCTTTTCTAGGGCATTCCGATGCCGTAGCTGATTTCACGTACGCTCCGTAGCGCACTTTATGGTCGGCAGGTGGCAGAAGGCGAGGAAAAGGGGGCGGTAGTCTTCCACGTCACGCCCGAAGAGCACTGTCGATGAGCTCGCTTTGTACGATGAAGCGACGCTTGCAAGCAGCAAACCTGCGGAAGCAACACAAATTGTCTGATGAAAGACATGATCCCTCGTGTTTCGCCGTGCCCACCGGCGAACAGCTGCGTGGACGGTCTTTTCTAGGCCATCCCGATGCGGTAGCTGATTTCACATGCGCATCATAGCGCACTTTGTGGTCGGCAGATGGCAGAAAGCGAGGAAAAGGGGGGCCGTAGTCTTCCACGTCATGCCCGAAGAGCACAGTCGATGAGCTGGCTTTGTACGATGAAGCGACGCTTGCAAGCAGCAAAACCTGGGGAAGAAACACAATTTGTTTGGTTACCAACATGATCTACCTGGTTTCGCCGTGCCCACTGGCGACGAAATGTTGTGGGCGGTCTTTTCTAGGGCATTCCGATGCGGTAGCTGATTTCACGTGCGCATCGTAGCGCACTTTGTGGTCGGCAGGTAGAGAAGGCGAGGAAAAGGGGGCGGTAGTCTTCCACGTCACGCCCGAAGAGCACTGTCGATGAGCTGGCTTTGTACGATGAAGCGACGCTTGCAAGCAGCCAAACCTGGAGAAGCAACACAAATTGTTTGGTGACCGACATCATCCCTCTGGTTTCGCCATGCCCACCGGCGAACAGCTGTGTGAATGGTCTTTTCTAGGGCATCCCGATGCGGTAGCTGATTTCACGTGCGCATCGTAGCGCACTTTATAGTCGGCAGGTGGCAGGAGGCGAGGAAACAGGGGGCGGTAGTCTTCCACGTCACGCCCGAAGAGCACTGTCGATGAGCTGGCTTTGTACGATGAAGCGACGCTTGCGAGCAGCAAAACCTAGGAAGCAACAGAAATTTTTTGGTGACCGACATGATCCCTCTGGTTTCGCCGTGCCCACCGGCGAACAGCTGTGTGAACGGCCTTTTCTAGGGCATCCCGATGCGGTAGCTGATTTCACATGCGCATCGTAGCGCACTTCATGGTCATCAGATGGCAGAAGGCGAGGAAAAGGGGGGCGGTAGTCTTCCACGTCACGCACGAAGCGCACTGTCGATAATCTTGCTTTGTACCATGAAGCGACACTTACAAGCAGCAAAACCTGGGGAAGCAACACAAATTGTTTCGAGACCGACATGATCCCTCTGGTTTCGCCGTGCCCACCGACGAAGAACTGTGTGAACGATCTTTTCTAGGGCATTCCGATGCCGTAGCTGATTTCACGTACGCTCCGTAGCGCACTTTATGGTCGGCAGGTGGCAGAAGGCGAGGAAAAGGGGGGCGGTAGTCTTCCACGTCACGCCCGAAGAGCACTGTCGATGAGCTCGCTTTGTACGATGAAGCGACGCTTGCAAGCAGCAAACCTGCGGAAGCAACACAAATTGTCTGATGAAAGACATGATCCCTCGTGTTTCGCCGTGCCCACCGGCGAACAGCTGCGTGGACGGTCTTTTCTAGGCCATCCCGATGCGGTAGCTGATTTCACATGCGCATCATAGCGCACTTTGTGGTCGGCAGATGGCAGAAAGCGAGGAAAAGGGGGGCGGCAGTCTTCCATGTCACGCGTGAAGAGCACTGTCGATGAGCCTGCTTTGTGCGATGAAGCGACGTTGCAAGCAGGCAAACCTGGGAAAGCAACAAAATTTTTTGGTGACCGACATGATCCCTCTGATTTCGCTGTGCCCACCGGCGAAGGGTTGTGTGGACAGTCTTTTCTAGGGCATCCCGATGCGGTAGTCGATTTCACGCGCGCATCGTAGCGCACTTTGTGGTCGGCAGGTGGCAGAAGGCGAGGAAAAGGGCGGCGGTAGTCTTCCACGTCACACGTGAAGAGCACTGTCGATGAGCTCGCTTTGTACCATGAAACGACGATTGCAGGCAGCAAAACCTGGGGAAGAAACACAAATTGTTTGGTGAAAAACGTGATCCCTCGGGTTTCGGCGAAGAGCTGTGTGGACCGTCCACCGTCCACCGGCGAAGAGCTGTGTGGACGGTCTTTTCTAGGGCATCCCGATGCGATAGCTGCTTTCACGTGCGCATCGTAGCGCACTTTAAGGTCGATAGGTTTCAGAAGTCGAGAAAAAGGAGGTAGGTAGTTTTCCATGTCACGCTCAAAGAGCACTGTCGATGAGCATGCTTTCTACGATGAAGCGACACTTACAAGCAGCAAAACCTGGGGAAGCAACACAAATTGTTTGGTGACTAACATGATCCCTCTGGTTTTGCCGTGCCCACCGACGAAGAACTGTGTGAACGATCTTTTCTAGGGCATCCCGATGCCGCAGCTGATTTCACGTGCGCATCGCAGCGCACTTTATGGTCGGCAGGTGGCAGAAGGCGAGGAAAAGGGAGGCGGCAGTCTTCCACGTCACGCCCGAAGAGCACGGTCGATGAGCTGGCTTTGTACGATGAAGCGACGCTTAAAATCAGCAAACCTGGGGAAGCAACACATATTGTTTGATGAAAGACATGATCCCTCGTGTTTCGCCGTGCCCACCGGCGAACAGCTGCGTGGACGGTCTTTTCTAGGGCATCCCGATGCGGTAGCTGATTTCACATGCGCATCATAGCGCACTTTGTGGTCGGCAGATGGCAGAAAGCGAGGAAAAGGGGGGCGGCAGTCTTCCATGTCACGCGTGAAGAGCACTGTCGATGAGCTTGCTTTGTGCGATGAAGCGACGTTGCAAGCAGGCAAACCTGGGAAAGCAACAAAATTTTTTGGTGACCGACATGATCCCTCTGATTTCGCTGTGCCCACCGGCGAAGGGTTGTGTGGACAGTCTTTTCTAGGGCATCCCGATGCGGTAGTCGATTTCACGCGCGCATCGTAGCGCACTTTGTGGTCGGCAGGTGGCAGAAGGCGAGGAAAAGGGCGGCGGTAGTCTTCCACGTCACACGTGAAGAGCACTGTCGATGAGCTCGCTTTGTACCATGAAACGACGATTGCAGGCAGCAAAACCTGGGGAAGAAACACAAATTGTTTGGTGAAAAACGTGATCCCTCGGGTTTCGGCGAAGAGCTGTGTGGACCGTCCACCGTCCACCGGCGAAGAGCTGTGTGGACGGTCTTTTCTAGGGCATCCCGATGCTGCTTTCACGTGCGCATCGTAGCGCACTTTAGGTCGATAGGTTTCAGAAGGCGAGAAAAAGGAGGTAGGTAGTTTTCCATGTCACGCTCAAAGAGCACTGTCGATGAGCATGCTTTCTGCGATGAAGCGACACTTACAAGCAGCAAAACCTGGGGAAGCAACACAAATTGTTTGGTGACTGACATGATCCCTCTGGTTTTGCCGTGCCCACCGACGAAGAACTGTGTGAACGATCTTTTCTAGGGCATCCCGATGCCGCAGCTGATTTCACGTGCGCATCGCAGCGCACTTTATGGTCGGCAGGTGGCAGAAGGCGAGGAAAAGGGAGGCGGCAGTCTTCCACGTCACGCCCGAAGAGCACGGTCGATGAGCTGGCTTTGTACGACGAAGCGACGCTTAAAAGCAGCAAACCTGGGGAAGCAACACATATTGTTTGATGAAAGACATGTTCCCTCGTGTTTCGCCGTGCCCACCGGCGAACAGCTGCGTGGACGGTCTTTTCTAGGGCATCCCGATGCGGTAGCTGATTTCACTTGCGCATCATAGCCCACTTTGTGGTCGGCAGATGGTAGAAAGCGAGGAAAAGGGGGCGGTAGTCATCCATGTCACGCGTGAAGAGCACTGTCGATGAGCTCGCTTTGTACCATGAAACGACGCTTGCAGGCAGCAAAACCTGGGGAAGAAACACAAATTGTTTGGTGACCGACATGATCCCTCGGGTTTCGGCGAAGAGCTGAATGGACCGTCCACCGGCGAAGAGCTGTGTGGACGGTCTTTTCTTGGCCATCCCGATGCGATAGCTGCTTTCACGTGCGCATCGTAGCACACTTTAAGGTCGATAGGTTTCAGAAGGCGAGAAAAAGGAGGTAGCTAGTCTTCCATGTCACGCTCAAAGAGCACTGTCGATGATCTTGCTTTCTACGATGAAGCGACACTTACAAGCAGCAAAACCTGGGGAAGCAACACAAATTGTTTGGTGACCGACATGATGCCTCTGCTTTCGCCCTGCCCACCGACAAAGAACTGTGTGAACGATCTTTTCTAGGGCATCCCGATGCCGTAGCTGATTTCACGTGCGCATCGTAGCGCACTTTATGGTCGGCAGGTGGCAGAAGGCGAGGAAAAGGGGGGCGGTAGTCTTCCACGTCACGCCCGAAGAGCACTGTCGATGAGCTGGCTTTGTACGATGAAGCGACGCTTGCAAGCAGCCAAACCTGGAGAAGCAACACAAATTGTTTGGTGACCGACATCATCCCTCTGGTTTCGCCGTGCCCACCGGCGAACAGCTGTGTGAATGGTCTTTTCTAGGGCATCCCGATGCGGTAGCTGATTTCACGTGCGCATCGTAGCGCACTTTATAGTCGCAGGTGGCAGAAGGCGAGGAAACAGGGGGCGGTAGTCTTCCACGTCACGCTCAAAGAGCACTGTCGATGAGCTTGCTTTCTACGATGAACCGACACTTACAAGCAGCAAAACCTGGGGAAGCAACACAAATTGTTTGGCGACCGACATGATCCCTCTGGTTTTGCCGTGCCCACCGACGAAGAACTGTGTGAACGATCTTTTCTAGGGCATCCCGATGCGATAGCTGATTTCACGTGCGCATCGTAGCGCACTTCATGGTCGGCAGATGGCAGAAGGCGAGGAAAAGGGGGGCGGTAGTCTTCCACGTCACGCACGAAGCGCACTGTCGATGAGCTTGCTTTGTACCATGAAACGACACTTACAAGCAGCAAAACCTGGGGAAGCAACACAAATTGTTTGGTGACCGACATGATCCCTCGTGTTTCGCCGTGCCCACCGGCGAACAGCTGCATGGACGGTCTCTTCTAGGGCATCCCGATGCGGTAGCTGATTTCACGTGCGCATCGTAGCGCACTTCATAGTCTGCAGATGGCAGAAGGCGAGGAAAAGGGGGCGGTAGTCTTCCATGTCACGCGTGAAGAGCACTGTCGATGAGCTCGCTTTGTACCATGAAACGACGATTGCAGGCAGCAAAACCTGGGGAAGAAACACAAATTGTTTGGTGACCGACATGATCCCTCGGGTTTCGGCGAAGAGCTGTTTGGACCGTCCACCGTCCACCGGCGAAGAGCTGTGTGGACGGTCTTTTCTAGGGCATCCCGATGCGATAGCTGGTTTCACGTGCGCATCGCAGCGCACTTTATGGTCGGCAGGTGGCAGAAGGCGAGGAAAAGGGAGGCGGCAGTCTTCCACGTCACGCCCGAAGAGCACGGTCGATGAGCTGGCTTTGTACGATGAAGCGACGCTTAAAAGCAGCAAACCTGGGGAAGCAACACATATTGTTTGATGAAAGACATGATCCCTCGTGTTTCGCCGTGCCCACCGGCGAACAGCTGCGTGGACGGTCTTTTCTAGGGCATCCCGATGCGGTAGCTGATTTCACATGCGCATCATAGCGCACTTTGTGGTCGGCAGATGGCAGAAAGCGAGGAAAAGGGGGGCGGCAGTCTTCCATGTCACGCGTGAAGAGCACTGTCGATGAGCTTGCTTTGTGCGATGAAGCGACGTTGCAAGCAGGCAAACCTGGGAAAGCAACAAAATTTTTTGGTGACCGACATGATCCCTCTGATTTCGCTGTGCCCACCGGCGAAGGGTTGTGTGGACAGTCTTTTCTAGGGCATCCCGATGCGGTAGTCGATTTCACGCGCGCATCGTAGCGCACTTTGTGGTCGGCAGGTGGCAGAAGGCGAGGAAAAGGGCGGCGGTAGTCTTCCACGTCACACGTGAAGAGCACTGTCGATGAGCTCGCTTTGTACCATGAAACGACCATTGCAGGCAGCAAAACCTGGGGAAGAAACACAAATTGTTTGGTGAAAAACGTGATCCCTCGGGTTTCGGCGAAGAGCTGTGTGGACCGTCCACCGTCCACCGGCGAAGAGCTGTGTGGACGGTCTTTTCTAGGGCATCCCGATGCTGCTTTCACGTGCGCATCGTAGCGCACTTCATGGTCGGCAGATGGCAGAAGGCGAGGAAAAGGGGGGCCGTAGTCTTCCACGTCATGCCCGAAGAGCACAGTCGATGAGCTGGCTTTGTACGATGAAGCGACGCTTGAAAGCAGCAAAACCTGGGGAAGAAACACAATTTGTTTGGTTACCAACATGATCTACCTGGTTTCGCCGTGCCCACTGGCGACGAAATGTTGTGGACGGTCTTTTCTAGGGCATTCCGATGCGGTAGCTGATTTCACGTGCGCATCGTAGCGCACTTTATAGTCGGCAGGTGGCAGAAGGCGAGGAAACAGGGGGCGGTAGTCTTCCACGTCACGCCCGAAGTGCACTGTCGATGAGCTGGCTTTGTACGATGAAGCGACGCTTGCGAGCAGCAAAACCTGGGAAGCAACAAAAATTTTTTGGTGACCGACATGATCCCTCTGGTTTCGCCGTGCCCACCGGCGAACAGCTGTGTGAACGGCCTTTTCTAGGGCATCCCGATGCGGTAGCTGATTTCACATGCGCATCGTAGCG
>JARKHS020030969.1:0-84081 GCA_030143305.2 Amblyomma americanum
CGTCCTGACGCAGCGACCACAGCACGCTTCGCAACTAACTTAGCTCCGGATGATTTCGCCAAGGCAGCGCGGAAGTTTTTCCCCAAGTATGATGTGTTGCCCCCAAGGGTCATAGGAGCCCCCTTGGCTGCCATTCCAGCATATGTAGATAAGCTCCCATCTACAGCCGACGCCGAGGGAATTGCAAGCCCACTTTCAATGCCCGAGTTGATTGCAGCAATAGACGAGGCCCGTCGGAAGACTGCGCCGGGTCCGGACTCCATTCCGTACGAGGTTTACAAGAACTTACGTTCCGCTGTACTGCCTCAACTCCTCGCCACCATTAACAAGGTATGGATAGAAGGCGTCGTACCAGAAACCCGGAAATCGGCTATTGTGATCCCCATACCAAAGCCGGGAAAGCCGCCGACAGACCTCGGAAATTTCCGGCCTATGTCGCTTACGCCAACATTATGCAAGCTTATCGAAAAACTTCTTGCCACACAACTGTCGTGGTGGCTTGAGAACCATGGTTTCTACCATCCGGCCCAAATTGGCTTTCGTACGTTCATAGGTACAGAAGATGGATTGGCTTTGTTGGCGTCAGCAGTTCTGGCCTCAACTCGCAGCCACAATGTACGTACTGTACTGGCCATGGACGTTGAAAAGGCGTTCGGTAATATCAGTCATGCTGCCATCCTGGAATCGCTTGGCATGCTGCATTTACCCGTTAGAGTGCGCAATTTTGTTAAATCCTTCCTGAAGGCCGACACTTTCCATACGCCTCACTGGTGAGGCCGTAGGATCATTTGTGCCTCTTAGCGGCGTTCCCCAGGGATCGGTGTTATCGCCACCATTATTTAATATTGATTCATCCCCCTTGCTTGGCGCTTGTATGATGTCTCCGAGATTAAGTTCTTACTGTATGCTGATGACATAACGGTGTGGAGCACTCACAACGACCTGATGACTCAAGCAGCAGGCCTACAATCAGCCATAGATATTACGTCGACTTTTGCTTCTTCAATTTGTCTGCAGCTTTCAGGGAGCAAAACCACGTCCGTGTCAGTCGCCAACCGCTGGCGGCGCCGTAAACTCGCTACAACGCCTATTCGTCTCCATCTATCCGGAACTCCAATTCAAGAAAGTTCGACCGTAAAAATCTTGGGCTTGACAATACACGAGCCAGCAACAGGTACTGCTTGGCTTTCTCTGGCTAAAAAGCAATTCAAGCGTTGGTTCTGATTAAACGCATTGCTCCTAAAACAGGCGGAGCCCGCTCTCATGTTGCACGACAGTTGGTGCGTCCGGTTGTGCAACCGCGCCTCGTTTACCAAGCCCAATTCCAGCATTTGACGAGGGCTCAGTGGTATCGTCTAGAAGCTGTTAATCGAGAGGCAGTGAGGGTCATCACTTCCCTTCCCCGCATTACCCCGATCGTGGCGCTCCAAGAACAAGCGCAGCTGAATACACTAGATGAGCTGGTGCCGAAACGACGCGATGCTCGCCGCCTAAACTCAAACCTTACACACACAACGTGTGCACTCAGGGCATATGCTTCATCGCACTCCATTCTACAGCCGCCCCCGCCAGTTCTTCCTCCCTGGCGTTTTATGCAGCTAAGCGACTACAAACCAACTGATCAACGTCGGCCATCATCTACCCGCGCGGCATCGTCGTCTCGCGACCGAATTACAGAGCAAGACGCCAATCTGCCTTCCTCCTTCTGTTCGGAGATGCTTGCGGTTCAAGAGGCATTTTGCTCTGTGGCTGCCGTTCCCATGTTACCTACGGCCCGCATTGTCATTCGCACCGACGCCCTTCACATCACACGCCTACTACGATGCGTCAGTCGCACCTCAGAATTCTGCCACGACATCCATCGCAGCGGTGGCCAAGTGGTTGAGCATCCGCCTCGTATGCGGGAGGTGCGGGGTTCGATCCCCAGTGCCGCCGGGTACCCACCGGTGATACAATGGGTACAAGCTTTCCCCTGGTCTGGTGCTCGCCTTATTTAGGGTGAAATGCTTGGGAAATGGGTCTCTGACCCCACCTTGAGAAAAAGAAAAAATACCTTGTGACATGGCGCTCTTTGGCCATAGCTGCCCTTGCGCCATAAAAATCCATAATCATCATCATCATCATCATCACCATCGTCTAGCGGCACGCATCCCGCAGCAAATCCATATTGAGTGGGTCCCGCGTGACCTCCTGAGCGCACAAAGCAGTGCAGATTCTGCGACCCGCCTTTCGACCCCAACCTCGTCTTTGCCTCGAGTCCTCACTCTGGATGACACCACCCTCCTTTTAACAAGAAAGGAACACCTCCGGCGCCGCACACGTTCTCTAATCCCCCCGTGTGTGGTAACCCTCCCCCGTGGTCTTACCCGTGCAGAGGAGGTTGCGCTTCGGAGGATACGGGTCGGGGTTGCCCTAACTCCACCTGTGACACGCAAGTGGCCGCACCTGGCGGCGGTGGGTCTCTCAACGGACAATACGGATTCCTATATTGCCTGGACACAGGGTCCATATCATCGTTCACTGCTTGATTTCATTAGATCAGCCCACCTTTTTTCATTTATTTAAGCATCTTACTCATCTCCCATTTCATAACCTTTATGCCCTAAGGCAATAAACATCGCTTGAAAAAAAAGAATGCCATAGCAGCCGCGTTGTTCCGGTCTGTTTGAACGAAAAGTACCTCTTTAATTGCTAGTATCTGTGTGCACCGTGAGCGGTGCCTGGTGCGTTCCACTGTGTGTTCCGGCCACCGGCTTGCGTTTGTGGTCGGTGATCGATCTCTGGTCGTGATCTTTTTTCGAGTGTCCTTCGGCTGGCGGGCGCCTCAACATGGTGAGCTAGCCACCTACAAAGGTTTTTGCCTTTGATGTCGTTGTCCCTGAGGGGGCTAGTCCGGAAGATGTCGTCGATGCGAAAGCCTCCGTAGTTGGATTGGAAGAAGTTTACTGTGTCCAGCACGTCAGTGGACGCAATTACCAAGTAACCTGAAGAGTGAAGCCGCCATGGCTGCAATCGTTGATGCGTCCTGCCTCACCATCGGCAAGGAACGCGTCGCCATCGTTCCCCAGAGCCCACAGGTGACTCAGGTGACTCTTCTTTTTTTGCCCGTCCGCGTACCAAGTGATTCCCTTGCCAAGGCTCTTTTCCCTTATGGCAAGGTGCTGCACATAGGTAGCGGCATCATGGGGTCGCGCCCCACTGTCACCACCGAGACGCGGTACGTCCGAATTGAAATGAAGCCCGAGTCGCCCGTGCCTAACTACATCAAGGTCGCTGGCCACCGCGTGACGTGTGACTACAAAGGCATGCAGCGTGTTTGTCGGCGTTGTCTGTCGACTGCACACTTCAGAGCACAGTGCACGTCTCCGTTCTGCGCCGGCTGCGGGGTCTTTGGACAGCAAGGCCAAGGTTGTGTGCTGCCGTGTCGACGTTGTCGTGATCCACACGCTACCGTGGCATGCGCGATCAAGCCCTCGTACTCTGAGGCTGCGGCCCGACCTGCACCTCCGCCGGCCGCACAGGCAGGCGATGAAGCCATCAAGGAGCCCCGGCGTTTCCGACATGGACGCTGTTTCGGGTGGTTCCTCTGCGTCTCAGTGTCTGTGCGGAAGAACCAGTGCCTGCGGCTAAGGCGTCCAGTGATGCACCTAGCAAGCCGACAGTAAATGTGCCTGCTCTGTCACCCTCAGTCTCTGCAAGTGTACCTGCCGCTACTGAGGCCGAGCCCATTGTGCCCCTGCAAGTCTGTGATGCTGAGGGCAAGCCGCTCTCGGAGCCCGCGCGGCAGCCCGCAGCCAGCGTTGCAGCTTTGAGCAATAACGCCAACATATCTGAGACGGATGGTGACGAGGGCAGCTTGTCGTCCTCTTATTCAGTCAACCTCGTCATTGACGAGACTGTCATCGTGCCTGAGTAGGAGCGGAGGCCGCCGTCGGCATCTCCTTCGTCATCGAGGTTTCGTGTCGTCACAGATATTTCGCCTGGGCAGGAGCCAAGGCCATCTCCTGACGCGGAACCTGTGCAGTCGCCGTCCTCTTCTACATCGAGGATTAGCACCAGCTCTCCTAGTACCCTGCCTTCGAATTTGGAGATGGTCGTTTTGAGTTCGAGCTTGAAGCGTCCACATGCGTCGACTACGGACTGGGACATTACTGCTGGTCGGCCAAGGAGGCCTCGTTGCTCCTCTGGTGCGATCCTACGAAAAAAAAATGAGGTGGTTTGGCGTAGTTCGCGGCGCGCTTTGTATTGCCTAAACATCACGACTCTAAGTTTTATTTTTCATTTCCAAAATGACTACTCTTAATATCATTACTCTTAACGTGCAGGGGTTCCGCAATGTTATGAAGCAGGCCGAGGCGGTCGCTTTCGCTCGTTCATCGGGCTGCGATATCCTCTGCCTGCAAGAAACCAATTCTTTTCGCCTCAGTGACGTGTTGCAATTTAAGCGTAAGTTTGGCATCGATTCTTTCTTTTCGTACGCCAGCACGCGTTCTAGCGGCGTTGGCGTTCTTGTTTTGAACCGCATCCTTCTGCGAGACCTACCTACGATGCCCTTGGACACGTGCTGGCGTTCGACTGCACGTTTAACGCACTTCGCCTGATAATTATTTGCATCCGTGCACCAGGGCATTCTAATTTGGTAAACTAATTCTTTGAAGATCTAGATGTGTTTTTTTTTTCTTGGAGGATGTAACTTTGTGATGTTGGGCGATTTCAACTGCGTGCTCGGTACGGTCGCTTATGTGCAGGGCCCCGGTAGGGTATAGGCCAGGCTGGAATGCGCTCGAGTTGCGCCGCCTAGTCAACCAGTTTATGCTCACAGACGTTATGAGCTCCTGTATGGCGGTGCTTTGTGTGGACTTGGCGACGCGGATTATCATCGAGCAGGTTAGACAGGGCGTATGTACCGACGGGCCCTTCGAGGACAGTGTGTGCTGCTTACGTAATGATGCTGCCATCCTCGCCGGTATACATGTCAGACCATCGCCCCTTTCTTCTGTCACTCGGAATTCCGGCGCCTGCAGTGTCTCCTCACAGATCATGGAGCTTGGATGTGCGCATCCTTCACGACGCCAGAACGAAAGAAGGACTAACTCGGGCTTTGCGCTTTTCGGTTGTTGGGGCCGTGCCTGGTGACTGGGACCGTCTGAAGGAGCAGTGGCGTCACCATTGCGCCGCTTCTGGTCGAGCCCTTAGGGTTCGCGCCTAAGCTGAGGTGCGTGTAGTGACGGCGAAGCTGCGTATAGCTCAGCGCGCCCCGTCGCCATCGTCCCTAATCTGCGTATGGAAAGAGGAGCTTTCGGAGCGTCTCCAGCATCTTTTACTATCATCCTCTTTGACAGCGGCGGCATGGCGTTGTCGACGCAGTCCAACTGCTCATCCTGAGGTGCTTCGGTTTGCGCGCCAGAAGCTGTTGTGCCCTCAAGGTGCCCCTGCTTTTACATCTTCCGCCAGGGCTGTGGCCCAGCCAGTTGGCAGCAATTTCAGTGCGTTTTTCGTCCATTTCCGGGATATTGCTCAGTCGCTCCTTCTGTTTGATCGCGATCACGTTTCCGCACACCCATTTTTTTGCAGGCTTGCTGCATGTTGCGGCTCAACTTCATGATGACCTTATGGCTCTGCCAACACCAGGTGAAATTAAGTAGGCGTTAGATTCCATGAAACGAGGCTCAGCGCCTGTGCCAGATGGTCTTCCTGTGGACTTCTCTTTACAATTCTGGCATATTGTAGACCCCATTTTCTCGCAAGTATTAAAACTCTGTTTCACTCGGCATGTCTTTCCCGATTCATTTAAAAGAGGCCGATTTGTCCTGATTCCTAAAAAGTCTCCTTTCTTGACATGTCCGACAGATTGGCGCCCTATCACCCGACTAAATTCAGATTACGAAGTATTAGCAAAGTTATTAGTTCTCCGTCTACGGTCTCTTCTCCCGTCCCTTATTTCCTGCCACCAGGTCTGCTCCATCCCGGGTCGTGAGATACATTGTTTATCTTCCGTAACGCGAGATATCCTAGAGTATACTATACGGCGGCGCGCACAGGGTCTTCTTGTTTCCCTCGATCAAGAGAAGGCGTTCGACTTTTTAGAGCATGAGTATATTTACGGTACACTGGGTGTTTTTGGTTTCCCACCCTTTTCGTGTTTCTCATTAAAGAGATGTACAGGAGCATTCTAAGCACTCTGTTCCTCGATGTCTGGGAAAGTACCGCATTTTATGTTGGCCGCGGCGTCCGTCAAGGTTGTCCGCTCTCCCACCTTTTGTTTGTCTTCGCATTACAGCCTTCCCTCCTGGCAGTCAATCACCACTCTCTTATTAGAGGTCTGGCGTTGCCAGGCTGTGAGACAGTACGCGTCACTGCTTATGCAGATGACATCACACTCTACTTAGCTGATGAACGCAGCCTGCACGAAGGTTTAAACTTTTTCGTGAGTACGCCTCCTTGTCGGGGGCTGCTCTTAATTATTCGAAAAGTCATTACTTTTTTGTGGGGTCTCCTCAGAGACGTATTACATATGCGATATTTTTGCAGTGGTGTCCGCAGATGCACATTTTAGGCGTGACCTACGACTGTACTTTAATACGGGATGGTATGTGGTCTTCGGTCGCAGAGAGCATTACGGCTCGTGTGCGGAGGGCCCAGACATTTGACCTGCCTCTGCTTGAGAGGCGCTACCTGGTTCAGTCGGTCGTGCTGGGTGCCCTCTGGTACCTTTGCCACATTGTTAAACTACCCCTGCGCGTCATAAGGCGGGTGCAGGTTACAGTTTCTTCTTTTTGGGTCAGGCGGAACCTAGTTTGTGGCTTGTGCTGTTCTTGGACAACCAAGGGAGAGAGTTGGTTTTGCCTTAACGTTGTCCGTCACGTCCTCGCTGTTAGCTTTGAAGTGCATTTTGTGTATCCTGCTGGGGGACGCGTCTCTGGCGCGAACCCTAGCGCGGTACGTTTTGGGCCCTTTGCGCTTTTTGAATCCCTCTGCCCCTGTTAATCATGGACCTCAATCAGAGCAGCCTACCGCTTTCTATGCTTTATGTCAGGGGCCTTTTTCAGACATGTAAGCGCAGTAGCACCTGATGTCAACAACGTTGCAGACCGTGAGGTGGACATTATGGGCTCGCTGTTGTTGCGTGTTGTGCCGCCTGCTCGCCGCTCACCGATGCGCCGCGTTCAATGGGCGAGCATAGCGTCGACGCCTCTTCCGTACCATCTAAGCGACTTTGGAAACTTTGTTGGGCAGTGCTGGCTACTCGTGATCGGCTAGAGTTGTGGGGTGTGTTACGCTCCAGTACCTGTTGCCCGCTTCCGGAATCTAATCGCCACGCCACAGTCACCTGCGTGGTAGCGCGTGTCTTTTGACGCGCGGTTCATGCGGGATTCCGTGGGCAGGGCATTTCGAGCTTTGTCTCCCGCCGCCGCTTCCCCAGCGGCCGTTTTGCTCGCCTGTTAATTGTTGCGAGTATTTTTAGTTTATAGCGCAAGCGATGCACCGCGGTCACTGGTGGCTTTCGACGCCGCGCAGTGTGGCCAATACTTGGCCGTCTCCGAAGGAAGCTGATCAGTTTCTTGTCGGAGGATATCTTTTTCTTGGGAGAGGAAGAGTTCCTCCGGCAGTGGTCGTGCCCATTCATTTCTGTTAACAACGATCGTCTTGTTCTGGTCTTTAGACCAAACTGGCGCTAAGGTCTCTTTTTTTTCTGTGTCAGATTATTGCGGTTTCACTGTTCTGTGAATAGGCATGCTATCCCGTCTTAAATCACTCACAAGCAATTCCTCTTAGTTGCTCAAAGATGCTTATGGTACCTCTTTAATTGGCTCGCCTTACATGCTTAGCGTCATGTCTACTTGTGAGTGTCAATGTATCCGGTAACCTTGGCATGTGTACATATGTAAATAATTTTTTTCTTCCAATCAGCCCTTAAAGGGTTCCCTCTACACCTGGTAGGCCTCTTTCCTGTGATCTGAATTGGAGAGATTCTGAGCCCAAAAATGTATTAGGGAGAGTAGTCTGTTTTCTCTGAAAATGGTGCTTTGCAATATTCGTCGTAATGGTGCTACCATGTAACGAATGAAAACTAAGCTATAAAAAGAGCAAAGGGGCGGAAATTTTCTCCCTCTCCTTGACCAAGCTAGGAGCAAGCAGTCAAAATTTCTAGGCCCTTTTTTCACATGCATTTTCGCCGCAAAGCGTGACCGTGTTGACCTGGCGCGTAGCTATGGCAACGCTGGCTGCTGGGCCAGTTGGTCCTCCATGATTTCGATGAACCAGAGCAAAGCACACAACAGACTAGACAAAAGTAGGACGAGCGCGCTGCAACTCCCGCCAGTTGACGTCACTCTGAGGCGCACGTGTCACGTGGCCGTCACTCTGCCGTCTGCTCTAGAGCAACGAGCCGCAGCGAGCACTGCAGCGCGGGCGGTACTGCGAACGTCAACAACTGGATACTGCTGCGCGCTACGCGCCAAAGACACGCGATATTTGAAACGCGCCGGTGAAGGCCAAAATTTTATGAGCCACAACACTGAAGGTAATCGCATTTTCATCATTCTAAAAAGTGATACGGCCATAACTAATGGCGAGCTACAAATCTGTAATTGCAACCAGTCGCCTAACTGTAACAGTTAGAAAGTTCAAAGTTCTAAAGTTAAGAGGTGGCCTTTAGGTACAGCATCCACCTCGAAATGGGGAGGTGCTGTGTCTTCTAAATTGTGTACAAGCTTTCCCCCGGCCAGGCGCTCGGCTTTTCTTCCCCGTGAAATACTTAGGAAAAGGGTTTTGGACCAAACCGTTCCAAATTACTGGCGATATCGAACACACAGCCAAGTCCTTTGGAAATCATGAGTAAAATTATTGGAACGTCTAGCAGTATCGCGCTCCAATTTCGCCGGTCGTCCAATTTATCAAACTGCGTGCCTTGTCCCTGCAAGTGGAGCTTCTCCTAACGGCACTATTCGATCCCTTTTCGCGCGCGAAGACTGGCCCGGCCTTGGACACCTGCTGGCAACGCTTGCTCTATGAAACCGTGCGACGAGGGGAACGTGGGGTGTGCTTGTGGGTGGCCTTCGACCTCCTTGCTTATTTTTTTCCCGCCTCATCGTGTCACGCGGTGAAGCCAACCTAACTAACTAAAGCTTGCCGGTGGCCATCGCCTGGAATGCCTGCTCGCTTCGCTGCCGCAGGCGTTGCAGGAAACCAACTGTACCTTAATTTGACTGAACGCTTATTCTATTTATAGTGCACTGGTAACCGGATTAGGCATTTCATGATAGGTTTGGTTTATGGGGTTTTATCGTCCCAAAGCGGCTCAGGCTATGAGAGACGCCGTAGTGAAGGGCTCCGGAAATTTCGACCACCTGGTGTTCCTTAACGTGCACTGACATCGCACAGTACACGGGCCTCTAGAATTTCGCCTCCATCGAAATTCGACCGCCGCGGCCGGGATCGAGCCCGCGTCTTTCGGGCCGGCAGCCGAGCGCCGTAACCATTCAGCCACCGCGGCGGCATTTCATGATAGGTATAGTGGCTAGTTCTAAAGAACCGTCCACTGCTGCTTGAGTGCGAAGCAGGTTAGGCCTTAGCAACGGTTAGCGAGCGGCGCGCTGCCGGCACGCCGCTGCAAGAGGTCTCTAGCGTTAGTGCAATGAATATTTGCTTCTCGGTTACAGATGAGCTTATCTGTTTCATTTTTTATATATCAAACTATTGATATATCGAGCTTTTTCGCGATCCCCTTGGAGTTCAATATTTACTCTAATTTCAGTATTTACTCTATTTTAACGCGCTCCTTTTCCCGCCAATATTGATCCTGTAAACAAATTTAAAACAACGCCAGGAACAGCCCCATTCAACGCGCTCAGATCTCTTCTTGACGAGATGATAGGCTTGCTGTGTCGACCTGACTGTGACGCCAGGCATGATGACAGCGGTGCTGAAGCCGCTACATATGTCTACCTGAACAAGCCAGTGAAAGGACGCGTGCTCTCTCGCTTTTCGGCCAGTGGTCGATTAGTGGATCACACGCATTCACGCCGAACAATGAATGAGTGAATGCTTATTATCCCAGTGCAATACAGGAAATGGGCCTCAGATGAAAACCTACGGGAGTAGCTTGAGAGGTCCCTGAGGCCCAGGAAAGTAAGTAGCACTTGGAGGGGACGCTTGAGTTACGCCTGAAGGGTGTGACGCAATAGCGTTAATAAGTTAATGCCCATAGATGCGGAATTAGCCGTTCTCTACTTCACATTCATAGATCCCTGGTAGTCCTCACACCACACCTGGAGCAGTGGTGCTGCGGTTAAGCGGTGCGCCACTGCCCTGCGATGGCAGGTGCTGCCACCGGTGTGGCTTGTGAGACCAAGGTTGCGCTTCCCGAGCAACCTCGCGCAACCAATCATTAATTTAACTGCCACCTGCCACAATGGTCAGTTTGCTCACAGTCCGGTGGGCAGGTTGTGTGACTCCACAAGGTCACACGACCTAGGTGGCCCACCTGCCTCCTAGGTTGCTTCTCCGGTGATTTTTCGTTAACAACGCTGACCACGCTAATGACGCCGGCTTTTCTTCAGAACGGGAGCCTTAACGCCATCGCGATAAAAAAAAAAACAGGCAGAGCGACAGAGCTTGTACATACTGATAGGCAAATATATACATAGAGAACCAACTGCGAAAGCAAATAACGGCGACTTTCCGCGCATTAAACAAGAAAATAAAAAATTGGCGGTGGTTCAGCTCTGGTTAAACCTGGAGTGACGCGATAGCTACAGCTGGCCGAGTGGAACTTGGTCACGTGACCAACCGCGTGATGAGCCACGGCGCCGCGCCGCCGGCAGCTGCTCCACACCACGTGACACGTGACAGCCACAGGGTGGCGGCGCCGCCACGCTGAAGGTTCGATATGGCACCGTAATGTAGCTATCGCTACAAAAACGAGCAAAGTAGTGAGCGGCCAGGGACCGTTTAACAATATCATACCTCGGCAAAATCATGAGTACTTAATCAGGCTCGTTCATAAAAGTTTGGTCAAACTGCGGGCTCACTAAAACTCACATTCACAGAGGCCTGTCTTCACTTCAGCTCATGAACTCAAGCTGATTTCGTCAACCCTCCCTCACCCTCACTAACAGTCGTTTTAAAACTCGCGTTATTTTCTGTAGTCGGCACTTCTGGCGATATTACTGAGTAACAAACACGAAAGACAAGCCTTCAAGGCACTGTTCGACAGGTGCTAGATGCTTATGTTGTTGCGTGTGTGCGTGCACGTGCTTGTGTGTTGCATGAGCTAATACATGAGACAAAACCTAGAAATTTACGAGTTGGGCCCCAAAATATCACTCTACCTTTACTTCTGGCACGCGATGCATGCATCCATTTGCCCTGCTGCACTTATAACATTTAATTGTTATCTTATACACTGCTAAAATGAGTCAGCGCGTTGTTGTGTCTGTGTACAAAAACTCATGTACGCCAAGAATATCCAGAAAACAATGCAGTAGCCTTTACCACGATAATTACAATAGGTGCTGAGTGTCTGATGACGCTTCCACGCGCACGGATGGAGGATCATGAAGACCACGCTTTCAAACTACAGCTTGACAGACTCGCAGTTTAACACGCGTGAACGCGGGTACGTGACGAAGACAACAGCACTGCAAGCACAGCTAGAGTTCAATTAATGATTAGTCACGAGAGATGCCTCAAGAAATACATGGGTCTCACAAGCCACACCAATGGCACCACCTGCCATCACAGGGCAGTGGCGCGTAGCTTATGCGCTGCACCTCTCCACCAGGAGCGGAATCAGGACTCCCAGTGATCTGTGAATGTCGAGAATGGCCAATTCTACCGCATTACAAGTCTAAAATGATGCAGTATCACGCAAACTTGCACCATATGATATATCAGCACAAGTAAGCCAGTTCAGGTCAAGCTAAAGCACAGAAAGTGAAGATAAACCATGCAAAACCAGGGCTAATGGTGCTAGCGCGCGATAATTTGGGGTTAACCGCAAGCTAAACTGCCCGTGATTTTTTTGCTCCAATCTAAGATGGCAGCCATTAAAATTTGTTGTGCCCTCTCATCCCTTTACCCCCCCCCCCCCCCCTCGAAATGGAGAAAGCGAACTAGAAAATTGACAAGCAAATATCTGGACAGCAGTAGGGGGGCAAATCAGCAATTATAGGTTAAGAAAAGGGTTAAAGAAGCAGAGAGAGCTCTGTGGAAAACAGGGATGCTGACCAAATCAGCACTGGGAACATACAGGATTTTTAAGCAGGAAATTGCCAAAGAAAATATCTATGATAATTGTAGGGGAAGCTCTTTGTTGTTTGAGGCCAGGACGGGAGTTTTGCGTACTAAGACATATAGAGTCAGGTACCACGAGACAGACACGTTGTGCGTTGCGTGCGGAGAGGAGGAGGAAACGGCTGAACACTTGATACTTTTCTGTAAAGGGCTTCACCCTACAGTGGAAAGCAGCGGGGCTGATTTATCCAAGGTATTGAGGTTTAATGATAGTGAAGGGAAAGTAGATTTTAAGCGGGTAGAAGTAACCAAGCGAAGGTTATCTGATTGGTGGCTAAAATGAAGACAAGAGTAAAATTTCACAAGTCATGGCTAGGTGGCTTGAACCACCGCCCGATTTAAAGGATTCAGCCTTATCCATCCATCCATCCATCCATCCATCCATCCATCCATCCATCCATCCATCCATCCATCCATCCATCCATCCATCCATCCATCCATCCATCCATCCATCCATCCATCCATCCATCCATCCATCCATCCATCCATCCATCCATCCATCCATCCATCCATCCATCCATCCATCCATCCAGACATGTAAATACATCTGCGGTGGAAATTAGCAAAAGGCGATTGGAGGATTGGTGGCTCAAAAGCCGAGAGATGACTGAAGGTTAAAAGTGTAGGAAGACGTATTTAAAGAAAATGGTGAATTTTAATACGTCCGTCCGTCCGTCCGTCCGTCCGTCCATCCATCCATCCATCCAGACATGTAAATAAATCTGCAGTGGAAATTAGCAAAAGGCGATTGGAGGACTGATGGCTCAAAAGCCGAGAGATGACTGAAGGTTAAAAGTGTAGGAAGACGTATTTAAAGAAAATGGCGAATTTTAATACCTCCGTCCGTCCGTCCGTCCGTCCGTCCGTCCGTCCGTCCGTCCGTCCGTCCGTCCGTCCGTCCGTCCGTCCGTCCATCCATCCATCCATCCATCCATCCGTCCGTCCGTCCGTCCGTCCGTCCATCCATCCATCCATCCGTCCATCCATCCATCCATCCATCCATCCATCCATCCATCCATCCATCCATCCATCCATCCATCCATCCATACGAGCATGGTGGCAATCCACCGAGTTTCAAAGGTTATTACATTCCGTTTCTCGAAACGAATGGCGCGTTCTTCTCCGCTTTGTTCATTTAGTAAACCAAACTGCTAACGCTCGTTACTGCAACGTCTTCCAGACGGGGGCGGCCTTTTTTAAGCACCTCGTACAATGCAAGGTGGAGCGAGCGATGATTCAGAGAAAGGTGGTTATGCTGCTGCTTTATTTCCATGGTAAGACTACAGTGCTTGGCTTTGGCCACCACATTGCGGCACTGGTTTCCTATACTGCAATTCCTGCGAAAATAGAAAATATATAGAGAAGGTACGACTGTACTGAACTATTCGCAGTGTGAATGAAAAAATTCTAAACCAACGCAGCCAACAGGCTTTGATTTAACAGTGGAATTTCGTAGAAGCATATTTTTTTTTGTGTGTTGCAGCCAGTTATTTGAAACCTCACAGAGCTGAAATCGGACTTCGTTCCGGGAAATAAGGCTTAGAACTTGGGAATTCATCAGCCTTACTAGGTATATTTTTTACATGTTTTACTACACTACACTCTGATGGCATCTGACAGACTCGGGGCTGATGCTGAAAATGATGACTGCAATACTGGGGTTCCCGTTGGACTGGCGGCCAACAACACGGCCCGGCCAATGTCCCCTTGTTAGCGCACTATACAGAGTGCTTCACCCAAGACTTTCCGCAATTTTTAAAGATAGGCTTTTTGAATTAGAAGAGCGCTTTTTTTGAGCATAGCATTGTCAGCGGTGTAGTACATCGTGGCGACGGAAAAAGCGTGCGGCTCCCCGCGTTTCGTGTCCGCCTCGTGCACCTCCAGGCCGCAGAAACTACTTCCTCACGAACCTTCACCTTAAGAACTAGCGCTTTAAAACGTGAATTCATAACGGGCTGCACAGACAAAATATGTTAGCCCGGAGTGCGGTTCGGGCCACCACCCTCGCCCTCAAGTGCATCTTGCCCTCCGTCACTGTCACCTCATCAGGTTTTCCCTCCCTCGCCCTCACCTCACCATGTCTTTCCTCCCTCACCCTCGTCCTCACGTATTTTCATCCACCCATCCTACCTCACCCTCACTTCACCGAGTGAATTCCTCATGAGGTGAGGGTGAGGACGCCCTCATGAGGGTTCGCCCTCGTGAGGATGCCCATCACCAAAATATTTTGCGGCTGCATAGTTTCGGTTTCTCTTTTTTTCTGCGTTTCGCTACAGACAGCGGCAATAGTGGCCCCCGGCCGAGCATCGGCAAGCCAGTGAATACAGTCTTCCTCCTTTTCTCATCAGAAGATGGCTCGCCGTTCCGGCATCGACGCGTTTCTCTCGTTTCTGTCCCCGTGGTTGTTCCATTCTTTGCGTGCACCGAAACTACATCTAAATTTCGTACTCGGCACACGCTGTTCACAGCTTGTGCACGCGACGACGTCGTTTGTGGGGAGGCTCCACTCCTGCCTCGTCGCACCGTGAAGAAGACCGCGGAGGTCCTCAACATTTTGGAGCAGTTCTGTTGACGTTCTCGACAGTAGCCGTGTTCACATGAATGCGACCACTGGCGCATCACATCACATTACAAACATTTTCTAGCGTATGGCATTTATGTAACAGGGGTTAGTAATGCTCTAGGAAAGTGCGTCGCATGATTGCGCCAGGCGGGGGTGAATTGAGACGAGTAAGTCGACTTTCGCAGTGCAAGTAAAAGCGATCGGATCGTATTAGGAACTATGGGAAGGAAATTCGCTGCGGGATGGCAGTAGGTCGTGCAAACGCAATGTTGCATTTAAAATCGGGAGTACGACACTACTGCAGTCGACGAGCCAGGCAGCAAGGGCAGAAATGAACGGAAACCGGTTGCGCCGGAATCGCTGCTTTGCCTTCGATATTCTGCCATCGCGCCAGACGTAATGCGCTGCATGTAAACGCTGGTGCATTGCATTATCCATCGTGCGCTAAGAAATGCGACGAGTTACAGTCGCATTCTGTCGATTTCATCTAAACGCGGCTAGTGTGCTCGCTGCAAATCACCTGGCGGAACTGCGAAAAATCGTCGTTGTGGCGCTGTTTTCACCTCAAAAGCAGGCGTCTACTGCCTTACCATGCCAAGCGAACGGTTTCTGGCAGCTCTATTTTCTTCTTTTTTTCGGGGGGGGGGGGGGGGAGGCATTCGTTAATCAAGACCATCAGATAATTCAGACATTTTTCCCGGTCCCTTAAAACTATGTTATCGTTGATACTAACTAGTGGTAAATTTTTTTTCTTTTGGTATGTTGTGACGCCTTGCTGACATGTTCCAAATAACTTTTTGCATATAATATGGTATGTAGCTAATAAATCCCTCTACAATAATACCTAATGAGGGCTGTAGGTAATTCTCGTAAACAATAAATCCGGGCCATTATATTAACTTTTTTTTTCGACAAGTAAGCAAGCAACGTGTGACGACGTCCAGTGCAGCACCGCACAGAAGCGGTGACCAAGGGATAGCACCTGCAGTGTGCTCGTGGCGGGCAAAGAGCAATCACTGAAATGCCTTTCGTGCTCGCAGCTCCAGCTCGAGCGCTGTGGGGACCGATGTGCCATCGTCGGAGGCCGAGGAGCTTGCCACGGCTCGCCAGACCATCTCGGCGCTGCAGCAGCGTCAGCGCGAGCTCCAGGACCGGCTGGCCAGCCAGGCGCAGCGGATGGTGGGGCGCAGCTCCCGTTTCGAAAGCACGGCGCAGGGCGACCAGAGGCCCTCGGCGCTGGTGCGGCGTTACGGGAGCCTGTACGCGCAGGCACGAGTGGACACGCTGGACGCGCTGGACGCCATCCCCCAGCTGCGGGATGCCGACGAGCTCAAGAGCAAGCTGCTCTTCTCCGTCGTCGTGGTCAGTACACGTCCGTGTGGGTGAGGGCTACCAGCGTCCCTTCGTAAGGGAAGAGGGGAAAAAATCACGCTGCTCTGCGTTTTGTGGCCCCTAATTACTGCTAGGGGCTCATTCTTGTGCACGACTGTATACCTCCGCAGGATGTGAGGGTTCCAATCTGGACCAACAACGTATTTAATTAGTACCCTGGTTACCGTAAAATCCTAAGCGCATATTAAATATTTTGTACTTGCACTTAAGCCTTTATTTATAATTAGTGAGATCAAAACATTGATGGTCGTATCATTACTACTGGTTAGTGTACTTCACGCAAGTGAATGAAAGTTCACAGCGACGACTTCGGGGTATCTTACGAAGGCAGCAATTCATCATATGTGCGGGAACTCTACGGTAGCCGGCACCGAAAGTCTGAATGGTGCTTCTTCGTGAAGGCCTTTTTTTCTCAGTGCCTTTTGTGGCACAGGAAAGCTGCCGTGATTTAGTTCTCAGTGAAGGAATGAGAAAGGCTTGTGGTGTCCATGCGCCATGTTTTTTTTTTTTTCTCGTGATCCAGGCGCGTACTTCTGGCTGCGTATACGCGATAGTAAAAACTGCCTGTCAACCGCAGCGGTGGTCTAGTGGTTTGAGCATCCGCCTCGCATGCGGGAGGTGCGGGGTTCGAACCCCAGTGCCGCCAGGTACCCACCGGTGATACGATGGGTACAAGCTTTCCCCTGCCTGGTGCTCGGTTTCTTTAGGGTGAAATGCTTGGGAAATGGGTCTCTGACCCCACCTTGCTCAACGAAAAACTACCTTTTTCCATGGCGCTCTTTGGCCAAAGATGCCCTTGAGCCATAAAAATTCATCATCATCATCATCATCATCATCATCATCATCATCATCATCATCAAAAACTGCCTGTCTCTTTGGCATCACAATTAAATACTGAGTATCTATGGAGTTCCCGTAAGCGAAACTGTGCAATTGGCATTAGCGAGAAAAGTACAAGCTTTCTAAGCATATAAAACGACGAATATGTGTATCGAAAATGGAGCTCCCGTACCAACCCATGTATTGCTGTTGTTCCCAGTTGGGGAGTGCCGCGTACCCACTGTGAGACATTGACCAAGAATTGGGCTGTGTCGTCCTAATGCTGAAACGGGTCTTATATGAGAACATTTTTAACAGTGTAAGGTCTCATTAAAGTAAACTGTGAATGTTTTCTATCGAAGCTGTGTTCTTCGTCCACGTAATCTTCTTCTCCCAAGCAGCCTGGATATCGCTGCATTCTAGGTTCTTCATCACTCTTAATGCCCACCTGGAAAACATTGTATTCTGCCGAGGATACACGTACCGGACATCAGGAACGTGCTAAAGGATGCTCATATAAATGCTTCGCACTTAAAAACCAAAGTAGCTAGGTGAACGCTTTACGTCTTCTAATTTCAGGCAGGCTTGCAAGATGCGGACAGGGAAACTGGGTATACCTCGTACGGCTGCTGTTAAGGGATTCCGAATATGGTAGAGCGGAGAGAGTTGTCGACAGTACTGTACGGAGTGATCGAATGCTCAACGGCAATGACAGCAGTTGCAGCTGTCATTGTGGCAGGTCAAACACGTTCGGGGAATCTGTAACACTCCAACAACACGTGGGGGTTTGCCCTGCGAATGTTCCCTTGTACAGGCTGTCCGTACTGCGCATAAAACAAGAATATGAAGCATCGACCACACGGGAGCCTCCCACGGGTTTCCCCAGAGAAAGCAAGAAATAACAGAACTTGGAGGATGACATGCGCAGTCAGCCTGTTTTCAACGCGCGAGGAGTGAGGTCTCCAAGCTCTGCAAGTCTCCGTCGCTGAATACTGGGAGGGAAAGCGGTGCGTTCTCTCACAACGAATCACTTGAGGGTTTATATATATACGCATGACATTTGATGTTATTATCTTGCATGAAAACGCAACTAGCGAAAGCTTCGCAAATGGAAATCACTGGGCCATGTTTGCGAAGGTGAGGTAACATAGCAACAGGCACCATTAGAGTTCTTACAATAACGTGCGGGCGTGAACCAAGCAATGGCCAAATGCAAATGTCAATCGCGTTTATTGTACTGTGACACGGAGTTCACAAGCCATTAATAATCTTGATGCAGACTGCAGGTCACTGGCCAAAGTCAAAAGATGAAAAGACGAAGATAGTGAACAAGGGAGCCGTAGTGCTCCCGAAACGTCTTTTCATCTTTTGACTTTGGCCAGTGACCAGCAATCTGCATCACCATGATTCCTGACCAGACGGTATGCCGTCAAACCCTCGACTAAATTAATAATCTGCATGGTTGTGAATCTATTCTGCGTGTAAGCCGTGGAAGAAATTTTCTGCAGGTGAATCGTTTCTATGCACTGTAACATCTTTTTTAAAAAAAAACACACAGTTTCTGAAATTTCTGGCGTGCCGCGCGCCGGCGAGTTCGGGAGTTCACCTTGAATGGAGGAGGGAGGGTGCCTACGCGATAAAAAACGCTTGCCACTACATTTTCCCCACATCCTGTGCACTAGCGTCATCTGTCGAGAGCTATCCCAATCTAAGTACCGGCAGGCACTTGCGTGGCGAGGCGGGAATGACGAATGACTCTGCTGCGCGCCAGTTATAATGGCCACTTTAAAGAGCCCATGGGGAACACTGAAATTTATTTTGGCAAGTAAGCGCTCGCAGTGAACACCTTTGCTAAATCGGGAACTTGGAAAGAAAGCCTAAATGACATGCAAATCAAGATTAGTTTTTTTTTTTTTCCGCGAGCTGGAAAATATGAATGTCAGCAAATACACGACATGAGCTAGCGGTCATGAGTCGTGTGCGATTGAAGCGCATGCGGTTACATTTATATTCTGTCCCCGAACAGGGAGCATGGCCAGGAAGCCCAAGTGACACGCAAATCAATATGTGCTGTCTCTCTGGCTAGCTGGAAAATACGGAGATAGCCACTAAATGCCCGGCACGCCAATATGAGGCGCCTTTATTTCTTTGTTTTGTTGAGGTGGCGGGGTTGTAATGAGGGAATTAAAGTTGCAGTAACTGTCTCACTCACAGTGGGCACCGGAATTACGCCGTGAGCGAATAGGTGAAGGAAGGGGTGGAAAAAGGCAGAGAGAAAGAGTAGAGGTAATGATGGGTTCCAGATTAATTGCGACCGCCTGGGTTAATTTAACATGCCCTCACATCACACTCACTGAAAGCGTGCAAACGTAATGAAATTGAGAAGGGCAGCAATGAGACTAAAAAAAAAGCAAGGTGTATTTTAAGTAAATTCTAGTTAATGAGGAAGTGAAGAACAAAATGTTGGCCATGTTAAGCTCTGGTTTAGCTTAATGTTAAATTCCAGCGAGAGCTGTCGCTCATCGTAGATCTATAAGGCAATATACAGTGTGCTTCATCTTAAACTTTCCATAATTTTTTAAAAATAGGCTTTTTGAGTTAGAAGAGCGATTTTTTCGACATAGCATTGTCAGCGGTGGAGTACACCTGAATACAGCTGAGACGTGCTATCTGCAGGCTGCTTAACTAATATTGAATAGTTAACTTCGTAACTTTTGCTGTTAGACTCCTTAGATATTGAGAGCACGTAGCCCACCTTAAGTAATATCCATATCAGCTTTTAGAATTTTGAAAACGTGGTTACCCTCGGCGTTGCGGCTCAACAAATTTTGGCTACATCGCGCCAAAATGCATGCGCTTTCGCGAAGCTTGCAGGCAAAGCAACCTCTACAGTGCACGAAACTCGTCGTAATAGCCCAAATTTGTTGGGTCACAGAATCGAGGGTAACCGCGTTTTCGAAATTCCAAAAACCGATATGGATATTGCTTGCGGTGGGGTACACGCCTCTCAGTAATTAAGGAGCGTAGCAGTAGTTAAAACGTTAACCATTTAGTGTTAGTTAATTCAAAGCGCTAGCTAATAACGCACTGCGGGTTATAGAGTTCAGCTTGGAAAATACATTACGGGTTAAATTTCCTTTGGTAACTTTGGCAACTGTAGTCAACGTCTTGTTTGCTCGAAATGGCTTCTTGATATACAATCTGATGCGGCTTAACGGTGATCGCTTCAGGCTTAACCTACCCGAACTGAACTGCTCTGATGCGGTTCATTTTCGCAAAAGGCTGGAAGGACTACATTAGGTTAGTTAGACGAAGGGTTCGTCTATCCTGCACCGTAATTTTGATGTCATACTAAGCGACTGTCACGCCTGGAAAAATTTATTGGTCCGTTTTGGCCGGAACGAACGCGATTACGTTCAAAAAACGGGAGACTGTACGATATCGTAACGTATGCCAGGAGAAGGCGCTCTGTAGCCTGCAAGATACTTATGTACGAAAGAAAGGCGGGGCAGTCCGACCTGCCACCTTGCCGCTGTGAAGGTGCGGGCGGGAGCGCGTCGGTTGGAGTCGGACATGCCAGGTTGGCGACGCCGCGCTAGGCGCAGATTCGACCACCTACTGTCCAGTCGCTTAGACGCGGCGCAGCGCCTGCGACTGACGAAGCGCAGGCGGAGAGCACCCCGAGCGCCATTTGTTGTGAAATTCACGATCCTAAACGCCGACAACGAAAGCGTGGACCGGTTCGGAACCTCGCGAGCCTAGTTACATTGCGTTTCAAGTAAAATGTGTAAGCTGTTTGATTCAGTGGAGCCCACTAGAGCTCTGTGAGCGACAAAATCCTGTTCTCAGCAACCGTGTACGTCAGAACGGTTCTAGGAAATGAAAGTGAACATTGGCTGTTGGGGAAAGGAAATGGCGCAGTATCTGTCTCACATCTCGGCGGACACCTGAACCGCGCCGTAAGGGAAGGGATAAAGGAGGGAGTGAAAGAAGAAAGGAAGAAAGAGGTGCCGTAGTGGAGGGCTCCGGAATAATTTCGACCACCTGGGGATCTTTAACGTGCACCGACATCGCACAGCACACGGGCGCCTTTGCGTTTCGCCTCCATCGAAACGCGGCCGCCGCGGTCGGGTTCGAACCCGGGCTCTCCGGATCAGTAGCCGAGCGCCCTAACCACTGAGCCACGGCGGCGGTTTTTTCTAGGAAGCAGTTAGTACTTTGCATTGCGCTCTTTCTCCGCTTTCGCAGCGGTACAGTTGCTTAACATTTTTATTTCTTTTTTTGTCATGAAGTGTAGATACCAGGGATGGGGCTATATATTCCGGGGCCCCTGTAACGGGACCCTTGTCTCGAAGTTTTACAATCGATGGCTACGAATGCGCTTCAATGGCGAGCACTAATGAGTCAGCAGGCAATGATTGAAGTACTTGCTTGCGCCAAACTTCATTTTTTTTACCGAACGAAGGCGATCCACTTGTTCCTACGCACTCTCTAGCCAACCGCACAGGTATCGCAGCCATGACCTCGAAGTCGTTGTTTCCACTCCACAGCAAACAGATTGTGGGACGGAGTATAGACTGCTAGGCCAATTGGTAGACGGCTGAAACGTGCTACGCCTGAACTCCCCTACTACACGAAATGGTTTTCATTTATGCATTAGGTACCTTCTCCTAGCGCATCCTTAACGGAGGTTCCATAGAGGCCCATGTAATATTCAGGGCTGCGATCTGCGAACTACCGAGAGCAAAAGTGTTGCATAGCATCGCAGCTTCGAATAGACTTCATTCCGCGCCATTTTCCGCCCGCACCTCCCGCCGAGACAGGCGACGATTTGACCACGTCGCAGAGACCACGCGAACTTTCAGAACTGCGTGCCAGCGCTTTCTGACCGTGGAGCGCCTGTTTTCAAGATATGCATAGGGCGCTCGACCATACATGTTAGCCTGTCTGCCCCACACTTCTGCCAGAGATGCCTCTGTATAAGCAGAAAAAACGCAATCACTGCTATTGGCGTGGCCTCTCCACTTTTGCTCACGGATATACATGGGTTCTGCTCTGTTATCTAGGTGGTCTTCAACCAGCATTGGTCATGTGGGCTTCCACTGAAACCCAAGTATCACAGCGCTAGCTGTAAGAGGAAAGTTGGGCCGTTTCATGACGTTCTGCGTCCGCCCAGGTGCACAAGCGCAGAGCGCGGGCACAGGAGGGGTATAGTGTATATATGCGTCCACCTGTGCACCTGAGTGGGCGCACGAGCACAATGAGCGGACCCGAGACAGGGTCATGTCTAATCGTGCAATGTATATCATGCATCAAAAATCATTTGCAACATCCGGGACGTTGTGTCCCCCCCCCCCTTTTTTTTCTAATATATTGCGTCTTTGTCGCCGGCTCGTGTTCGCACCATTCATGTCGCAGTTCCTCGTTGGCAGACTCAGTCCGGACGCCGATCGGGACGCCGATGAGAGTAAAGCCTCTCTCCCCTCGCAGCTCGGCTTCCGGTCCGTGCAGAACACCGTGAGCGACATGAAAGCCCAGGTGCGGCGTGCACTCCAGATCCCGGCGCAGCTCAACAGCGACCCGCGTGTGATCGAGCTCGATGCCAGCGTGGACGACTACCTGCGCGCCAACCCGGACGCCTGCGACGTGTCCCGCAATGTGGAGGTACGCCCGACGTAGGGGAGAGCGCTGCGCGCCCCAAACCCGAATGGCGAGAGTCACGATGTCGTTTAGGAACCTGTGTTCGATGCGCTGCCAATGAAGTGTGCGGTTAAAATTCTGGTCCGTGTGGGCCCTGTCGGAAGGAGCTTATACATGTGCGTTGTTTCTAGCCTAAAACGCACGGGGGAATCAATCAGTGGCACTGGAAACATGATGATAAGCGTAATTTGTTTTATACCTCCGACAAAAACAGGTGTTTTTCTTCTCTCTCCCCCATTCCCCTCTTCAAATCTTCCATTCCTTCCCTCACGGTGTGGTTTATCTTTCTATTTTGAGTGGAGCCACGACCTCATTCCTTTTATCAAAAACACCCATTCGCTCCTCGACAGAATCGACACCGGACGCCACAAAGTGGCATTAGGATCTAAGCAGTTCAAATTTGTTCCCCTCACTTTGTTTCAGTTTTTTCGTGTTTCTTTTTTTTTTTTGCTCACTGGGAAATCTTGAACGAAATACATGTCGTGATTTCACGCAGCTATGAGTGTGACACGGCTGTCCTGGCGACTGCGAAAAGGGCTTTGCTCGAAAAGTGAGGTATTTCCTGGCTCGACCGCCTTGCATACGATGCAGCAACTTCTCTCGTGAGCAGGGGCACCTATGATAGCTTTTACTTCATGGCCTCAAACTTGCACTGAAGTTTAACATATATAGAGACAAAAGCGGCCACTATGAGAGGCACCAGCATGGATTAGGAGTGATCAAGTTATGCTAGGTGATGTTTTTTAGTACAGAGATTACTGCGTTCTGACTGACACAGGCAGGGACATTTTATTTTTCATTCTTTTTTACAATCCCACAATAATTCTTTGTCGTATGGAAAATAAGCCCGTTATTAGTGGGGCGGCCTGGGACACATTTTTCTTTTTTCCTTTTCTAGTCCCAATATAATCTATGTCGTATGGAAAAAGGCACAGGCAGGGGCCCTTTTTTCTTAAAAATTTTCTTAGTCCCAAAATAATTTTTGTCGTATTTGGAAAAGAGTGCGATAGAGTTGAAAAACGGTTGAACACAATTGTGTAGTGCAGCTGTTCATTTTTAGCGCGCTAGTACTTACAGCGGCCATTCCCCGCATTCATCCGCCGTGTGTTTGTCTGTTTGTCTGAAGCCTGTTTTGTAGCAGGATGCTCACCTGCCCACCGAGTGAGGGGGAGGGTGAGGCAATCCGTGAACTCTGGATCTGAACATTGGAGCCGAAGTGAAAACCGAACAGCTCGCGCACTTATAATTCACATTTTGCCTAACTACGCAAATCGAGAATCACTTTTTTTTTCTTGCGGGAAAAGTTATTTGGACAAAAGTTCTGCGCTTAATGGTCATGGCGCTCGGCCGCTGGCCTGAAAGACGCGGGTTCGATCCCGGCCGCGGCGGTCGAATTTCGATAGAGGCGAAATTCCAGAGGCCCGAGTACTGTACGATGTCAGTGCACGTAAAAGAACCCCAGGTGGTCGAAATTTCCAGAGCCCTTCACTACGGCGTCCCTCATAGCCTGAGTCGCTTTTGGACGTTAAACCCCCATAAACCAAACCAAACAAAAAGTCATTGGTCGAGTACCGCCCACTGCACTGCGTGTGTGTATGCATGATTCCAATCTTTCAATAGAGAGCTGTGCTCCCCTGCTGCCACGGCATCTTGATGCGGTCACTCAAGGCGGCGTACGAAGCCTTCCCTTAGAATTACGCAGCAGCTTCGTGACCTGCAGGAAAGTGTCGAAAGACCCGGTCTGAGCTATACACGCATTCTCACAATTGTTTGGCACTCAGGTGGAGGCTGCAGCTAACGTCATCAAATTTCCAGCAGAATTCCTGAATAGTGTCGCACCTCGCGACATGATAAAGAGAGTATATTGCTGCAGTCCACTACTCTATCGGCCGCCATGGGCGCAGAAAAAATAGATAGCGGTGTGCGTATGCAACACAGGGTCATAACACTAGGAAAAAAGGAAATTACATTTTGACTACAAGCGCACAAATAAATGCAAAGCAAAACGGGTTGAAAACACGCCCAAATTAATATTGCAGTTATTTCAACACTATGCTGCTTTCACTATGACGGACGCAAAAAAAAAAAATTGAAGCCGCCGCGGTGCCTGACTGGTCATGGCGCTCGGCCGCTGAAAATTGTTTACTGCAAAAAGCGATGCACAGGTTAAAAAGTTGTGTGTCTTTCCATGATCTTGTAGAATTGTCTTCTTTGTGCTGCCGTCCTTCCCGAGTGCTGCTGTTCATGCAGGCAGAGGGCATGATAAAAGCAGGTAGCGATCACAGTTCGTCGAATTAGACTGAGATCAAAGGTGCACTAATGAGGATTCTGAGCTCGTCTTTTTACCGCGAGGACTCGATATACACGCTCCAGGCATGCTGAAAGACGCGGGTTCGATCCCGGCCGCGGCGGTCGAATTTCGATAGAGGCGAAATTCCAGAGGCCCGAGTACTGTACGATGTCAGTGCACGTTCAAGAACCCCAGGTGGTCGAAATTTACGGAGCCCTTCACTATGGCGTCTCTCATAGCCTGAATAGCTTTGGAACGTTAAACCCCCATCAACCATCAACCAACCAAAAAATTTGAAGGGGCAATGACGTAATATGACACGGGTTTCAGCGACAGTTGCATGTGTAATGGGAATGTGGGAGAAAGCACGTCTCAAGATAATGTCATTGGGGATTCAGCTGCGAGTTTATTTAACTTAATTGGGTACAGCTGCAGGCTGGCTGGTTGGTAATTCAGGCTTTCTAAAACAGCGCAAAACAGGCGAAAGGATACTTTAACGATGACGGTTAAATGGGTCACATGATGCACTGACCACGTTAGCGATTACAATATGTCATGTGACCTTGATGTTTTGATGTCACATCATACGCACACTTACCATCAGATCATGCGTGTTTGGCTGGGGTGGGGGTGGGGGGGGGGGGGCGCTGCTATTGTTCCTTTCACATATATAGGGCCCAGAAGCCAGTCAAGTTCATCAGAGCTTTTTCTTTTGAATTCCTTTTCCTTATTTTCCCCGCGAAATAAAGATGGATCAATCGATCGATTTATTTATTTATTTGTTTATAGATTGATTGGTTATTTAATTATAAATTAATTAATTAATAGATTGATTGATTGATTGATTGATTGATTGTTATTGTGAAAAGTCGAGGTTTCGTCCGTCTTTTTAAATTCGATGTCCTGCTTTAACTTGAGTGGTCTGAACTCGAAGGCTCTGGAACTCTCAGAGATCAAGGAGTTTTAGTCTATCGGACTTTGCGGGATTGCGCGCTTAGCGGAAAAGTGGGTCCAGAGTGAGCATGCGCAGAACGCTAAGTTAGCGTTGCGGCTTTTGAAAGTTAGAGTGAATACATGACTGCATGTTACCAAGCGAGAGGCGCTCGCTTCAGGCGAATAAACAGTCGTTGCGGTTCTGGTCGGCACGTTTACCGCCAAATACTGGTGTTGTTGCCTTTCGCTGTGACTGGCCTTTATTCAATGACAAAGTCGACCGAAAAGTGCAAGCCCAGCTGTTGAGATGCAGTGCCGATTCTGGCGTGCCCAGGCCTTATGGGGCCTCCAGCTGCGTTGCAACCATCTGCAACTGCTCGGAACGCTGCAGAAATAGGTTTCGAGCTTTGTAACAGCATTTTATGCATTCCGATAATTTAACAGCGTTAAATTATTTATTAGCGTTACTGCGTTAATTGGATGTAAAAAACCTGATATACAGGGTGTTTCACCACATATTTCACACAATTCTTAAAGATAGGCTTTCTGAGTAGAACGAGCGCTTTTTTCGACATAGCATTGTCAGCGGTGTAGTCCATCAGAATACAGCTCAGACGTGCTAACGTTCAGGATTGTTGACTAATATTGAGTAGTTATCTTTTTACCGAATATAGTTAGGCTCTTTAGTCACTGAGAGGCGTGTATCCCACCGTATGTAATATCCATATCAATTTTTAGAATTTCGAAAACGCGGTTACCTCCGGCGCTGTGGTCCAACAAATTTTGGCTATATCGACGAGTTACGTGCACTGGAGAGCTTGCTTCGCCTGCAAGCTTCTCGCAAGCGCATCTGTTTTGGCGCGATGTAGCCAGAAATTATTGGGCCATACCGAGAAACCGCGTTTTCGAAATTCTAAAAACTGATGTGGATACCATTTACGGTGGGCCTCTCAGTAATTAAGGAGCCCAACAGCATTAGTTAAAAAGTTAACTATTCAGTATTAGTCAACCAGCCGGCTAGTTAGCATGTCGTAGCTGAATTCTACTGTAGTACACCACTAACAATGCTAAGCAGGAAAAAAACTCACAGGACGATTACGACATCCATAATAATAATAAGAAGAAGAATTGGTTTTTGGGGAAAGGAAATGGCGCAGTATCTGTCTCATATATCGTTGGACACCTGAACCGCGCCGTAAGGGAAGGGATAAAGGAGGGAGTGAAAGAAGAAAGGAAGAAGAGGTGCCGTAGTGGAGGGCTTCGGAATAATTTCGACCACCTGGGGGATCTTTAACGTGCACTGACATCGCACAGCACACGGGCGCCTTAGCGTTTTTCCTCCATAAAAACGCAGCCGCTGCTGTCGGGTTCGAACCCGGGAACTCCGGATCAGTAGTCGAGCGCGCTAACCACTGAGCCACCGCGGCGGGGACATCATCCATCCGCGACATCCATCCGGATGTCATTACCGCACCCACCGGTTACGCCGACGGCGACGAGACAGCCAGGCTTGGGCGCCTAGTTAACAGCTATCGCTTTAAAAAGCGCTCTTTAACTCAAAATGCGTACTTTTAAAAATTGTATATAGTCCTAGGTGAAGCACCCTGTATAATATTTTCCCAAAATAGTGCCATTGGAAGCCTTTTTAAAAACGCCTTTCACTTTCGTGCAATGTAGACCACGTTTAACGTTTTCGGAACGCTATATATACTGAAACTCTCTGTGGGGATAAGTTGCTAGCGGCACGCTAAAGTAATTTCCCTTCGGTTTAAAACTCGGCTTTCGCGACTGTGTGCAGTGAATGTAGCAACGCTGACGCTCCCCCCTCTCTCTCCCGGTCTGCGCAGGAGGTGTGCGCGCAGATCTGGGCCACGCTGTACGACTACCCGTGCCTCAAGGGCTGCGCGGGACTGACGCGCTACGTGTGCGACTGCGTGCGGCTCGCCTGGGCGCTCAGCATACACGGCTTCGTGCTCGAGTTCGAGACGCGTGCCTTCCGGCGGGAGCTGCACGTGCGCTTCCACACGTCCGACCACCGCTCGGAGCGCATCCGCACCTACCTGTGGCCGGCGCTGCTGCAGGCGCCCAGGGGCCCCTGCGTCCACAAGGGGGTCGTCATCACCTGAACACGCGAGGACCCTTCCGAGAATGGCATATGTAGCGCAGAAAAAAAAAAGAGGATAAGTGTGGACTGTTCAGTAAGTCACCGCTGTAACGGGCCGTCCTGACGGGCGCGACGCTCAGCTTTCGCCTGCCATCAAGGCTTCACGAATATGATGCAGACGTATTCAGCACCTTCAAAGGCGCTGCAGTGGCGGGCAACAAGTCCACAGAAATGAAGGGCTCTGGCGAACATCAAGGTAAAGCGTGAGAAAAGTGAACGGAACAGCAAGCGACGGCTTGCTCTCAGCTTTGTGATTCTAATTCCCAGAGTCGCGCTATTAGTGGTGCCACCTAGACAACTTGATGAGGCTTCAAGTACACTGGGTTTTGGCCGGCGACGCTTTCACGAACCACCACCATGGCTGATGCACAGCGTGTGTGAGGATATGAACGCGTTAGCGTGACGCGATCTTTGACGTCAGTACACGTGCGCGCAAGGTAGTGAAATTCTCGTCTTGCGTGCTAGGTCAACCTGAGGCGTCTAGATTTGGAATTTTGCTTTGAGGATGTGGGCGGTAGGGGGGCCACTTTCCTTTAGCGTATGTTTTGAACTGGAATCTCGCGATTCCAGAAGCATGTGCGTCAAAACTTGGGTTGGCTTGTCCACCCAAGCCCTCCATGTTTCATGTGTAACACTTCGTGGAAGGTTATTTCCGCGATACAGACGGCTTGTTTTCCGCGCGAGACCCTCGCTAGAGCCGCTCTGACGAAGGCGGTAAAGAAGCCTGCTCGCCAAATATGAACTAAACTTTGGGTTAAACTACACTAAGGTAAATTCCGCTCAATTAGGCTTGCAGTAAACAAAGGATGTCGTTAGCGAGCCTTGCGAGTCGCAGTTATCTAGCATGGCATACCGAATACGCACCCAATACTCAAAGCTAGGCAGCATGGCTGGTTTGCTATACTATTAACTTTAACTGGAATGTTCGCTCGCAAACCGCATACCAGCAACTCTGTGGCAATTATCCGGTGAGGGATCTCCATGAGAGTCGAAAGAGCTGTCACATAGCGACTTCCATAGAGCTGAAGCACCCGGCTATTCGAGGCAGTGAATATAAAAATTCTGTTTCGGCTTTGCTTGTGCTGGTACTTCAATTTTGTGGCTTTCAGCCTCGATGCCAAGGTCAGCTGTTCGCCTGCACCACCCGGAGTCATTAGGAGCGCTCGGGGCTGTGTCACCTCGAAAGCTGTCCCCGAAACGTCGTCCGAGCGGATTTGGAATGGTACCACCAAACTTCGATGAACGCGCCAATGCCACCTGACGTTAGCCACACCTTCAGCGCGCAAACTGAACAAGTTTCGTCTCTCGGTCCCAGCCATCGAGAGCTGAGAGAGCGACCGACAGAAATGAGATGCTTGTGGCGTTTCTCGTTAAGATCGCGAAATTGGTGATCAGAATAGTAGTGGAGGGGGCATCGGAAAGAGCACCCTTCATGAAAAAAGAAAGTTAGGCTAAGTAGGAGACATATTTTTGCATAATTTGGTTCTCCCAACACGCTCCAGATTCTATGAAGTCGAGGGCTAGTTCTGCAAGAGCCGCTGTCTTGAATGTGTTTCGTGACATCACCAGCTCTGCACGCGATGTGTCAACTCACTGAGTGATCCCTGATGTGTAATGCCTTCATTGAAACATTGATTTTTTCTTCCCTCTTTTTGCCAACGAGACGAGATTGTACATACACGAATGTGAAGCTGCTTTACACATGTAGCAGACGCAGCGTTCATCTCGGTGTCCACATGCACTCTGTGTGCATGTTAAGCTTTGTTGCGATTGTGCAAGCTGTGTGAGGTAGTGCCCTCTTTTGGCGCGTATTGGAATTTATCAGCCCGTAATACTTGAAGACATTTTTGAGGAATGCTCTAGTTCTCTACAACGACGGCGGGAATAAAAACGTCCTTTTCACGATTAATTTCCTCCGTTTCCAGTACAGGTGCCGAAAGCGTGAAGCACTGATGTGTCGATGCTCACACCAGTGTTTTACTCTGTGACACCAGTGCTGCACTCAGAAAGATAAACTCCCAATAGAGCAGAGCCTCTACCTCCAGGAGCCTTGTAACAGTCGAGCAGCTACGCTCAGCGACATGACGAACATTACTACTTAATTTACGCGTCTATTGTGAATGCCAGCATCTCGACTACCTGTGCATCGCAAACACAGCTTCTTACTAAACTAAATGATCCGCGATAATTGTTTCCCCATGCAAGCAAAAACTCCCGGCCGGTACTGAGATGAACGCTGCAGCTACAAGAACGAAGACGCCTTTCTTTCTCTGGACCATATTTATTCTCACCAGACTGCATGAATCCCTGTGCCAAAATGTTGAATAAAATACTCTGTATGCTTCGACGACTGCGCCTCTCTTTCACAGAGCCTGACGCGTTCGGGCTGGCGTGCCTCTAAAAACGGCGCGTAGCCGTTATCTCCCTTATCGGAGGCCACGACATGGGGCCGCGAGCAAGGGCGGTTTCTCTGCACTCGCAGGATTGCCACAAGATTTTTTTTTCTGCTGCGAAGAATAGTTGCCGCTATTATATGGCGATACATTCAAGTCTCGATAGCCTTTCAGTCCGATGTTTACGCAGTGCACAAAATTCGTAGGTGTGCCCAGCTGTGCACACGAGTGTCGCACTCTCACTGGCGCCCTCTCGACATGCGGCCGCTATCGCTCGATAAGGGCTAACGCGCCCCTGCGGCCGAATGCTTCCGGCGCTAGACTTTCGCAACAAGAAAAAGGTAAGTCGCGCGGCGTGGCACCTTCTGGCTGCAAGTGTATCATCGATCTGTGTACCACTGGCCGAGAGAGGTGAGGGATAATTGGCTCCGATAGTGCGCTTCTTGCACACGGAACGCTCGACCCGGGTTCGCTGGCTCACCAGAAGACGCGATCGCCAGGGGCCGAGCGGTGACGCGTTCCGCTGCCCGCTGCCGGTCGGCGACTGGCATCGGCCGCGAGCCGCAGTCGTACGAGAAAGACAGCAGCTGCAAACCGTCGCTTGGAACGATAGCCGTCCTCGGCAATGCTCGCACCAATAAGGGCTGGTCTGGTTCCCCGCAAGCACGCTGCCTTCGGGCCGCTGGTAGGCCTCTTCGCCTTCCAGCCGCGGCGCTCGCTGTCAGAACAACGCGCTCGCACGCTTCGATTGATGATTCGCCCCGTGGGCCTCCATAGTGGGAGCCGGCAGCGGCCCGCAAACTGACTGAATTGGCAGGTGTGGAGCACGTCAACCTGCAAACGAGTTTACGGCAATGCACGCAGGACGATAACTAAACGTGCAACTTGCGAAAATACAGCGGGGCATCCATAGCGTGTACTTATCTCTGCCGCTTATGCAACTGCGAAGTCGTAAAGCACGGCGGAGCTGAAGGCAGTCGTTGTGCCTTTATTTCCTGCTCTAAGAATTTCTCTCACAACGGGACGAAGTACTTGCACTTTCCGCCGTTTTCACCGCCTTGACTTCCTCCCGCGCGCCCGCTTCTTGCCGACGTAGCGGCAATTCTTACATGGGCTCAAAGCCGGTAATAGCGCTGCACGCGTCATAGCTTCTCGTGCTTAACGGCCTGGCATTGCTGCTTTGCTTGAAGCTTCATCTGCATGGTTATCTCTTCGTCAGAGCACAGAATTATAGCGACCGACAATAAACGTGACTGCCTATAAGATATATTTGTCTCTCTTCTGCTCAGTCTCTGCGGTGATGTCAGAGATAAACGGTTTTAGGGGTAGAAACCGATATCGGGTCGAATGAAATCAGAATACGTCGTTCTCTAACGTACTCATGTGGCACATTTATCAGCACCGGGATGAAATTAGGTTCGTATATGGGCTGGGAGGCCAATGCAATATCCCCCCCCCCTTTTTTTTTACTGTAGAACGAGGGTATAAAGCGCGCATCAAATGCGTTATCCTCTAGTTTCGCTTTAGTGGCGACTGCATGAGCACGGTGGCGACGGAGCAGTGTCAGTTTCGAACTGCATGCCTTGCTCTTTGTAGAGTCCCCTGTTTACTATGGCTAAACGCCGGTCGTCGACGGCCATGGTAACGTGAGCATGCATCTCAATCGTTTACAGGAGCGACTCTCGAGTCTCGGCATGTCGACCTGCGCGGGCCTTGCGATTCGGGTATGTCCGGAAACGTAGCGAGGCAACACGCCTGATTCGGGAGGCGGCGTTCAGCATGAAGATACGCGGAGCCGTCGACGAGAGCTGACAAGATTTTCAGCAACGTTGCTGACACGGCCGTGTTTGCGGAGAACCCCCTCGAACCCTCTGGCATGGAAGGCGACCCAGCTGAAACCAACGTTCGTATGCATACTCCACAGCGGTGTGAACACCTGCAAAATTGTGTATCCTGATCATTTCTTTTTTGTTTTCAACTCAAGCTTGCCTAAACAAACGACCTAACGTTATTGCAACAATTCAGTAGGTGAGACAGGAAAACTCCCATAAACACAATATTGCGCTAAAATATCGGTAGAGCAAAGCGTCCCAACTTGCAACTAAGTAATGCAGCGGGTGAGTTATCGGAACGAAAGCTGAGAGCATCCGCGGCTTTTTGTCAAGAACGAGAAGCCCCTGTGGTTCTTAACTATGACCATCTCGAACATTGTTTTCCAGTTTGTTTTCAAGTGCAAATCACGTCATCGAGCGCATGAACAGTAATTTGCCAAATGGGCAGCACCTGGCCACTTTGCGTTTTGAGAGAGCAGTTCTCGCGGTAAACTAGTTAGTGAAATATTTATTGTGGATGCCAGATTCTGTGTGCGAAACTATTTTTTCTCCTTATGACTGTGAGCTGAAAATAACTTCTGAAATAATTTACTTGAAATAATTTTTACGCGTCACATGCCTTTTAAACGTAGAAGAGCAAGATTTGGTTGTAACTTTGAAGTGCAGTTGCATTTTCCGTCTCGTTGTTTCATATTGTTCAGTCCCCCCCATGCAATCTTAGTTTCATTACTTGTCTAGCTGACGACGAAACTACGCATAGCGAACTGTTAGCAAAAGTTCGTTATTCGTAGGTTCGGCTATACCGAACTTCCGAACATACCGAACGAATTTTCGACGCGTCTTGAAGTTACTTAAGAGCAGACTCTACAGTAAAATAAATGAGATCATTGCAATTCAACCTAGTTTTTTAGTGAATTTTTATATTCGCCTAATGGGGAATAAAAAAGGCGGTTTTAAGGGATGATTGTAGCTCCCATTTCACTGGTATGCATTGCATCGAGGTTTCACCACCAGGCTCGTACGCGGCGTGCTATCGGACGTGCGGCACAGGCTTTACCTTCCTTCTTGTTTTTATCGTAAACTGCCCGTCTGCTGCATATTGCCCTTTAGACTGCCCATCACCACTACATTTGCCTTCAAATATTAATCGTTCATAGTTGCATCTTTGGGAGTCAAAATCAGCTTTGTTCAAATAGGGGCAATCAAAAGTCACCTAATGTAAGAGTTTAATTAGCGTTCAGTCGAACCGGATGCCTAATCGCAGTGCGCTGATACAGAGCGTCATATTAGCCGTATATTATATCTCTTGGGCACCTTTCCAATGAAAGGTGACAGGAACGTCACTCAGCCGTGTACGCAGACACAAACTTCGCAGTGCCGTATGAAACTGCAGGCTCAACTCAGGGAAATGATTATAAACAAAAGCTGAGACTGTCGCTGGCTATGAACTTTCGTATTTTGATGTCTGGCGTGTAAGCACTGTAAGATGGGGCCAGGTTACTCCTGCAGATCGAATCTAATCTAGTGGATGTGATCAATTTGAGACTTTATGCTTACTATACATTTTTTACGGAACCGCGCATAAATGGACACGGACGCAGAAAGAACACTACGACAAAAGCGCTGTCGTCGTGTCGCTAGCGTCGCCGTGTTCTTTTCTGCGTTGTTCCGTAAAATATGAATTACCTACAAGCCCGATTCTCCGTCTTAGCGAAATTCATTACTAGCATATAAGACGTCCAGACAAGGTCTCTAGCCGAGTCACGCTGAGTTGACTTCCTGGGCAGGTCAAAGCGACAAGAACTCAGCGTTGCCATATAGCGTGCGACCATGTTCCTTTATTTCTTTTTATTCTCCAATTAGTCCGTACTGACGTGTGTCTAGTTTACTTGTAAGCAAGAAACGAATTCAACAACACACCTAGCATGGAATCATCGCATTCTACGAATACTAATTATGCGTCAGAGAAACAGTTGAATTGGTGTAATGGTCGCAATAAATTTGTTGGTTAAAAAAGGTTTAATGGAGTTTCTTATCATTGTTATCAAAGTTTCGAGTTGTAATAATCAATATTTTTCGATTGCCACCCCCATCTCGGCTACCAATTTCATTTTGCCAGCTGTACACTCAGCATAGTTTTCATCGTGGTTGCTTTTCCTTACTTGCATTATTTTCAGTTATAACTAGGGGTGTGCGATTATATGAAATTTCGAAAACGAATGCAATATGTTTGCTATTACGTTCATCTTTAATTCGAGAAATTGATATTGTAGAATTTTCGATTATTCGAATACTTCCTAATGTTTGGCAGCGATCGAGTAGCGCGCCGACTTTCATAAGTCCGACCGTGGCAAAAGCTTAAAATGTGACCAAATTATCTGAAAATCGACTTTAAAGTGTCAGTAAAACAGCACAGAAGCGTCACCTTCGCTTCCTTCTCTGTCATTTGTCGCGTGGACTGGTTACATTCGGACGTTGAGAGGATTGAATCTCACGCGAAATTCCGCAAGTGGGCTTTCCCACGTATAACTTGGGATAATACGGCCGACTGTCCGAATCGAACAATCGGAACGCGAAAGCGCGTGATTTTTTTCTTTTTTTGTTTGATTTTTTCATAACGAGTTACATACCTAACGCCCACACCCATGGCACTCATTCTATCGCTTTCAGAACTGTTCTAGCGTGAGCTCTGCCCCGTCGTTTTGGTCAACAACGGGAAAGCCCATTTGCGAAATTTTGCATGCGCCTCACAAAGGGGGGCAAGCGATCGTGCAAAAGTGCCGCCTATAGCACAGTGCATTGTAACCCGCGCACGTCTGAAGTGCGCGTAACGGCAGGCGTGACGGCGATATGAAGGACCCTGTCACTAGCCCTTCGGCCCTGGAGACATCAGTTGACACCACAGCACAAATATTCCACTGGCGCGTCAGTAACAGAGGAAAACGCTATTAATTTTTGCTGGGATAGTTCCTCTGGGATGTTGCTACATCGGCATCACTGTTTACTGAGCTGTGCGGCCTAAGGAAGAAGCAGCAGCAGCACATTAGGCATGGCTCAATAAGCCGAGCTATAGCACATTTGTGGATTTATATCTCACTAACCATTCCTTCCCTTAGCTAAAATTAATATGTTTGGAATACACGACATGATATTTATATTGTGTTTTAAACGTATTCTTTATTCGTGAATGTGCTAAAAATATGCAGGAAAATAGGTTCCTGAAATTTCATGTACGGTATTCCAATTGTATTCTTAACATTTGTCGAAAATACCTCACCTAAAGCATGCTTCGAGCACGTTTCTAATGCGTGAAAAAAAATGTATATGCTGTTCTGGCATCTTTTCAATGTATTAAAAGTGTATTTTCATAAATACGAAATTAATTCGTCCAAAGTATACTTCAATTCTAACAAATGAGAAGTCCTCGTAAACATATTTGCAGCACACTTCAAGCTGCCGTCGAACAATTTAGTGCTCAAAATCGCGTTTCGCGGAATCACATTTGAATGTTGGCAATGTATTGGTTTGGTTTAGGGGGGTTTAACGTCCCGAAGCAACTCAGACTATGAGGGACGCCGTAGTGAAGGACTCCAGAAATTTCGACCACCTAGGGTTCTTTTACGTGCACTGTCATCGCACAGTACACGGGCCTCTAGAATTTCGCCTCATCGAAATTCGACCGCCGCGGCCGGGATCGAACCGCGTCTTTCGGGCCAGCAGTCGAGCGCCATAACCACTCAGCCACCGCGGCGGCTGTTGGCAGTGTATTGAAAGTGTATTTTCGTAATTACGAAATTAATTCGTCTAAAATATACTTCAATTCTACCAAATGAGCAGTCCTTGTAAACATATTTTCAGCACACTCCAAGCTGCCGCGGAACAATCTAGAGCTCGAAATCACGTTTCAGGGAACAGTCAAAACTCTTCCTTTTCTGTCGTCCTTTCGTTCACCGTAACTTCTAGCAGGAAGACAACCACAACTTAATTACATTAGGTGCAGATAACGTGACAGTATTAGACGGGAAAGCGCGTCTCGGGCACCTCCGGGCCCGAACATGCCAGCGAAAAGGGACCCCGACCCGCAAGGTCGACCGGCTCCCATAGACGCCCATGCATCAGTTGGTTTAACAGCTCTACTCCTGAGTTCTGACCGATGCCTGATGCAAGCTGCGACTAGCAGTTCGGTTATAGATCGACCCCAGATTCGAACGCCACCAGTCCCGCATTTGTGCGACAATTTGGAGGCCCACAGTCTTTGCGTCAGAAATGCCTCACCGGGCAAGATAATGCGTCATGTATCGGGGAGTATATATAAGGCAAACCGGGTATTACGTTTGTCGGAACACTTTCTGTCGGCGTTGGTGGTGTGGAGACGATGTATTTCCGGATTATATGGCATCACGTGACCTTGCAGTGTCATAGACCTCCTGATTGATGACAATGCCGCGTTTTCACGCGGATGAGGCACCGTATGCTTATCGCGTTGAAATGATCATCAACGAAACCTTTATGTCGGCGGGTGGTTAGTCCTCACGTTGAAAAACTTTAATCCGCCTCCTCTGGTAAAGCCGACTAGTAGCCCTTTATTAAGCAAAACTGAATATATTTTAATGCAGTGAAATGTATTTGATGTATATTTTAGTGCATTTTAATGTGTAATATATATATATATATATATATATATATATATATATATATATATATATATATATATATATATATATATATATATATATATATATATATATATATATATATATATATATATATATATAATGAAACAGCATACATTTATATTTCTGTGCACGTCATGTATTTTTTGTATGTTGCTAGGTTTGTTTATTTCGGTTGAAAAGAACATACACTACTTTGTAAAAAATAAGGACACCAACATTCCCCTACTTATCGTTATCTGACTTTTTTTTTCGCACTGAACAGATATTCAATATTCGATTCGATTTTAGAAGGCGTTTTTTCTTCATATTTGTGCTCGATTTGTATTCAAAAATTTCAATGTTCGCACAATCCTAGTTTAACTCACACTGTTCTATAGTGAATACATTTGTATTGTTTTGCTAATTGAGCAAAAACTCTAGCCACCGCGGCAGCTCAGTGGTTACGGTGCTCGACTGTTCACCCAAAAGACGCAGGTTCGATCCCGGCTGTCTTGATCGCATTTGCGATGGAGGCGAAATGCTAGAGGCCCGCGTGCTGTGCTACGTCAGTGCGCGTTAAAGAACCCCACGTGGCTGAAGCTACCGAGAACCCTGCACTACGGTGCCCTTCGTCGCTTGAGTCGCTTTGTGGTGTTAAACCGCATAAAACCAACCCAAACAGGAACTCTGAAATTGTTCGCCGATATTTTAGTGAAAGGACTCGTATCATGTCACTCTCAACAGCAAGCTGGGGCTGAATGCTGCACCAACAAACCAGCGTCTCGTAAGCTCTTTTACCTCACTTCGAAGCTGTATTCTGGGTAATCGTTTTATCTAGAGATGCCTTCACAGCGTCAGTATGGGCTTGTGTCGTGACGAACCCAGTCAGTGCGCTCACCTTCCTGATAATACCCCACTTCGAGCGCTGGTGAACTTGACCTTTAGGACATACGAGCAATGAGGGGTCAGTCCAGGCATAGCGACAGTTATGAGTGGGATGCTAAAGATAACTGGCTGATAAACAATTTTAGTACGTGGTAGTGAGTCATTGGACGGGAGTTTGTCTCTCTGTGTCTGTTTCCAGGTGACCATGTGATACATAATGCTTTCCTGGGGATTGTATGGGCGGGTGTGCTTACGCCACTTTGCCGCCCAACTCAGTTGAGCCAGCAAGCGCTTGCACTAGTTTAATGTTTGCTTTAACCTACCCGCAGAACAATTCCTGCCGACTTAACTCACCAGGCAGGTCGACTCAATTTTTATAGATTTCTCGAAAGCTTTCGGCCGTGTCGTAAACAGAAAAATAATTGAGAAGATTAAGTTAATTAATGTCGGTTATCGGCGTATATTTCCTGGATATTGGCATATCTTTCGAACCACGCGCAGTCTGTTGAGGTAAACAATGACTATATATATATATATATATATATATATATATAAATGATGTTTCAGCTTGCATTGGACCTGGCGTGAAGGTTGTGGAGTTTTAAAATTTCAGGGAGAATATATATGAAGAAGAAGAAGAAGACTTTATTTCCACCATGTGCAGTACACAGATGGAGGACGACGGAAAAAAGCCGTCATTAGGCGGCTTGACGAGTCCGTATATATATATATATATATATATATATATATATATATATATATATATATATATATATATATATATATATATATATATATATATATATATATATATATATATATATATATATGTGTGTGTGTGTGTGTGTGTGTGTGTGTGTGTGTGTGTGTGTGTGTGTGTGTGTGTGTGTGTGTGTGTGTGTGTGTGTGTGTGTTTTCTTACAGTTTGCGTCTGCGTTGGCCGCATATCTCATGTGCAAAAACAAAACTTTTGTGTAGTGCTCTTCATATTTGTCTTAAAAATCCTGAAAGTATAATTTTCAACGCTTTGTATAAACATGGAATGCATTGCTGCATGATGCCGTGACCACTCCGCCGACGTGTTCCTCTATAAGATTGAAATGCTATTTCAAAGGTGGCACTTTGATGTTCTTCTTCTTCTTCTTCTTCTCCTCAAGTAATGTTGCTCTTTGTTCTTTTTCTTTCTCGCAAAGCACGATTGAGTTTTTTTTGTAATTTTCACGGCTGCTTCTTTGCCGAACTTCAGCCTTTTCCTTCATATTATAAACAAGAGAGGTGAGCTCTCCAATAACCACTCCTATGGGAGACGCTGTACTGGTCTACGATATGAATAAATAAATAATTAAATAAATAAATAAATAAATAAATATTCATATAGGAAAAATGAAAACTGCAAACCAGGCAGGCCAGTAGCCTTGAACAGTGTGAAGTTTTCTGGAAAGTAAAGCGAATTCTGGCTACTCCATTTTCTGAACTGGTAACGCGAGAAGAATTAACTACAATTCGAACAACGCCAGACGACAAGCAATCTGCCAGTGAAAAATTTGCTTTGTTGCATTAACGACCTTGTTTATGAACCAATTCTCTTAGCGCGCTACCGCTAGAGCTTCCACTCAGCCGCTTAGCCGTTGTCTGTGCGGTCACTCTGCGACCTTGAATAGCTGGGTGGCTGGGTTCCACCCGCTTGGGTGGCAGATGGACCATCTCGGCTACGTTACCTTGTGACGTCATCAAAACCTGGCCTCCGGATTGTGAGCAAACTGCCCTGCGTGGCAGGTGGCAGTTTAATTAACGATTGGTAGTACGAGGTTGCTCGGGAAGAGTAACCTGGGTCTCACAAGCCCACCAGTGGCAGCACCTGCCATCGAAGTTCAGTGGTGCATCGCTTAAGAGCTGTACCACTGCGCCAGGACTGGTATGAGGACTCCCAGTGATTTATGAATGTAAAGAAAATGATGACCAATTCTGCACATATGGGCACTAACTCATTAACGCTATAGCGTCATACCCTTAAGGCGGAACTCGTGTCCCCTCCACTTTTAGCGCGCTAGCACGAAGGACCTCACTCTGCGATTTCGTCGATCTTTGTCTGACCTTGAAAACCGAATTGCTAGCGCACCTACTCCCATTTCGCCTAACCACGCTATACTGTCCGTCATTATTTCTTTCGCTTTCAGCTGATGGACTCCCCCGTCCAGGTCGTGCACCGCCACCAGTGCTCCCCAGGCCGACGAACGTGCAGGCTCTCCGTACTGGGCTGTACGTACGAGGTAAAAGTTGCGGAGAAAGTTATTGTTTCCGTGTTTTACCCTTCTCTTTCTTTCACTTGCGTTTTTTAACGAAACCATAAGTACGTGCCTTTAGATTATGCTCAACTCTACGACTTGTTAGAGGAATGGACGCAGTAATGTATACCTCGGGAGGCTGACCGGTCAAAGTTCAGCATGCACTCAATCACCTCAGAGGAATACAGCGCAGCACTAATGAAGGCGCCAGAGTACATCTGCCAAGATAATCCGGCGCATGCGAGAGCATTTGCTTGCAGATAATGCAGGGATTAATTCAATCATGCATGGTGAACGTAAGAATGAGTGCAGGGTACCTGTGAACGGTACAAATAGTCCTTTAATTTTCCTTTTAATTATATACTTGTTTGGCGACACAATATACATCGCGTGACGGCTCATACGTCTGTGGTCAGTGGTGTAAAATAGACAAAAAAACACGATTAATACGCCAACAGGACCTAAATACATAGAAAAATAATGCTAATGCTATGGGAAGCGGTGACTTGGAATTTTTAAGCTTTTTACTTAAAAATTCGAGCCTACATTCAACAAGAAATTGCAAGGCTACCTCTTACAAGTAAGTTGCAAGAGTCAAGTAGTTGAATGATTTAAATGGACTAATTCAATTAGTCAATAAAGACATAAATTATGTCACTCTAAAATTACTGTAGCTGAAGTGCGAACGCTTAGGGGGTTTGGCTTTTGCTGTGTGGCCACTGCAATTAGTCGTAGCTCCGAGCTTACACGCTACGTTAAATTTGAAGTCTGCTTTTGTCCCCGAAAATAAAAATAACTGGCCATTTGATCCTGTTCACCACAATATATCGTGTCTGTGGGTCTAGGTCAAAATGTGAAGGACTCTCTGACAAGCTTCAAGCCTGGAACGACCTATGAAGTGGCAGCGGATAAGGAACTAATAATAAGAAATAATAATGCGAAAGCTCGCATGCTGGCACTCGAGGGAAGAGTTTGTTTCAGCGCTTTCCATACCCGTTTGAATACATTTTTCTTACAAGTGGAAATATCTTTTCTTACAAGTGGAAATATCACTGCTAAAGAAACGTCTTGCGAAGTGTGTTTATCCAGCCATTCATTGATTTGATTCGCGCAAGTGTTTGAAATGCTGTTCCAGCCTTGTCGGATTTTATTCGTTCATCCTTCGACAAACCTAGGCCCGATATGTGGCCTCGCCAAAAGCAGTAGACGCTTGAGAGGCCGCTCCAGGAGTCCTCATCGTTTCTGGTGATGAATTTCGCGTGCTGCTTGTTGCCCAGGGCACGCAGGAAGACCTCGAACGCCACGAAACGCTGGAGAGCCACATGAACTTCATTCTCACCTACACGGAAGTGCGTACGATACAACTTCACTGTACGAGTTCTGTTGGTCTCTGTGCTAAAGCGAGCCCACATTACAGAAAGCCAATGGTTCCATGGAGACTCTCCGCCAAGCGCTGACCGAAAGCACCCAGCAAAACCTGGAACTGCAGAGCAGTTTGAACGCCATCAAAGAGCAAATGACCGACATGTTGAGGGAGCAGCAGAATCTCCAGGAGCAGCTCTTAATACTGACATCGCGGGTGCACGATGGCCAGGAGCAATGTCAACGGATGGCGGTAAGTGTCCGGAAACGGAGCAAATTGGAAGAACTGTAAACTGGGCCGAAGAGCGAGAATTCATTTTCAATTATTCAAAGTGGTAGGATATTTGGAGGGTGGCAAGCATTCAGTAATGGTTGGAAGTAGCAGGTGAAACTTTGTAGCGCGAAATAATGAATGCGTTGGGACGGCTGATCCAGATTGGGCGTTATTTTGCACTGGACCTTGTTGTATTGTTTTTGTTGTTGTTTCTGGTGTACTTCGTCTCTTGTGCTACCAAGTAGGCCCAGTCACAAGTTCGCTGCATTCTACTCCTTTATCTTCTAGTCGCTCTTTACTTCAGGTGCTTTGGCATCAGTTTTTCTTGGCAGCAGCTGATTATGATATAGCAGGCTCCAGACAAAAGACAAGAGGCAGAAACCACCCGAAAAACTTTCAGGCAACAAGTAAACCTAGACAAGAGCTAAAATGAAAGCTTGCCACGGCGGCGGTGTTTTGGAAGACGTATATAACCACGATAAGTGCAATCGTGTTTTTCTATGTCTCTTGTGTACTAAATGCATCTGCCTTCCAAGATTTACATATTTGATAACCATGTGCTATTTCGAGACAGTTTTCTGTTACAATGTATGTTATCGTAAATGACAGATCTGAGTGGTATTTCTGTCTTTGTCACTCTTGATCAGCATCGATTATATGATTTTTTTCTTTTGTTATCAGTGTGTGTGCATGCGCGTTTTTTACATGTACTATATATAGCCTGTCACTGCTCGAGGGGCGTACGGGGCTTTTGTCAAGCTGTGAAACTTGCAGCTTTTTCTCCGCCGCTCTTTGTCACCACCTGTACGCTTTGTTGGTGAAATAAATGCTCATTGTTTGATTGATACGAACAGGGCCTTGCTCCGCATACGCACCTGAGTCTATGCTGACATAGTTTCGCTAGAGGAACCAATGTAAGCTCACGCAGGTCACCTCTTCAAAGCGCTTCGCGCCTGTGATTGTCCAATTTCAATGGTACAATAGCACGGGGCTGAGCAACCGATGGTGACGCGGGCATGCACTCTGGCAGGAAGGCGTAGACTCGAGGCTGGAGGAGATGCTGTCACGGTCATGGTCGCAAGGCAAATTCGTGTGGTACATCAAGCCCTACAGCGTCCTGCGGAGGCAGCAGGAGAACGGGGAGATCGCGCGCGTCGTTAGCGCGCCCTTCTACACTGGCGTCCCCGGCTACAAGCTGCGCCTGATGGCCGACCTCAACGGCTACGGCGAGGGCCGCGGGAGCCACCTGTCACTGTTCCTGCAGGTGGGCATTTTCACTGGTCTTTGCCGCTGCGAAAGCGCAAACTATGCCGTGACTGCAGTGGTGCCTTCGGTGGGACGCTCAAAACTGCTAGTTGTCGCCATCGTCTTCCAAAGTCCTTCAGCATCGTTAAAATATTTTCTGTCCTGTCGTATTCTCGCAAGCCAGCGGTAATAGGTGGCCACAGACTGGAAGGTTTCTGCAGGAAAACAATAAAATACTGTAGAGCAGGTACCAGATACAAGATGCGGATAGTACAAGGCGAACCTTTCGCGAACACTGCTGAGCCACCGCCGTTCCTCTTTTCTACAGTCTCTCGCTTCGTGACGCGTCGAAGGTCAACTACATATACTTGGACTGCTGAAAACTAAGTATACGTGCTTTCTCCGCTTGCTGCACGCAGTGATTGTGTAATACCGGACAGTATTTTCGTATATGTCTTTAGTGACTTCCAACAGCTCCAGTTCGCTCATAGGCTTCTGTTCTTTTAACTCGTTTGGAAAGCATGAAAAGTGCAGCATGATCAATACGTGTAGGGAAAATCTCAGTCTGGAATGACGCTTCAGCAATGAAACGGGACAATACATTACGTAGTAGAACACGCAGCGGCTCAGTTGCTGGCGTCTGTATACAAGCGAAAGGTTCACCTTCGAAACAAGCAACCATCGACCTTCGCGCAAAATAACCATCGGCAGTATGCGATGCTCCACGTACTTGTGCAGTGTATCGGGTGTAGAAACGCCATCCTGTTTACTGGCCAGTGCAGTTTCTTATTCAGTCGCACAGGAGTAGCTTTGGTTCATAACGCATGCACAATTCTCGCGTGGCTTGCAAATATTCTGACTTACAATTGTGCACATTTTATTCTCAACTTCGGCACTGTGAACGAAATGCTCGCCATTCTTGGCCCGTCTATACGAGCATTCGCGCACCAACTATCATCGGAGAAGTACCCGATTTGGACTGGTATTTCGGCGCGTCCATTCAAAACAAACTTCTGAAAGACTGTTTATTCGACCTTCGTGCATGAAGTTTTTGTGTAGTCTAACACGCCAGCCAACTCCATCTTTTATTCGAAATCAAACGTCACCTCCATAAAAAAAAAAACATCGACTATACCGGAGGAATAAGAGACAACTTGTGCTGCCACTTCTGATTTCTCTCGCAAGGGGGAGATTCTCGTTGTTGTGTCATCGTTGAGCTGGGTGTTTTCCTTGCTGCTCTTCTCTCCTGCTGCAGGTAATGCAGGGCAAATTCGACTGCGTACTGGACTGGCCATGCAAATACGAGGTAAGAATGGCGCCAATATTCTCAACACGCAACAGCAAAATGAGAATTTCTCGTGCTACGCGAGTAGCACAAGCCGCTCGATGTCCCCATCTATAAGGCGGCATTACTTCAGTCACAGCTTGCAGGAAACACTGAACTGTACGTCTGTCGCATCGGGGGCTGAAGACGTAGCGAAAAACTTGACGCACCTCCACTTTTGTGTGTGTGCGTCATATTCTTACATCTACTTACATCTCAAACAGACAATTCTTCAAATAATCAGTGCCTCCTTAGCGGCAAAACTGTGGTAGGCCATAGGTTGGCACGAGCAATCTGACCGAATAAAACTCATCGTGCTGAGCTCGACCGCGTAGCATGGCTCAAGCGTGGGGATTTACATTGACCTTAGACCGGCCATTTATCAATAAACGACAGTAAAACGGACAGTTGGGCTAGATCGTATATTTTTGAATACAGAAACACCGCTGCGACAAGGGCAGAAGAAGGAAGGGCAAGCGCTACTAACAACCATAGTAAAAGACATGGACAATATACACTCTCAGCCTTCAACCAGGAGCGCATGCGTTTCCTCGAAAAAGATACAGAATGCATTACTGATGGGAGTTCAGATACATCATTTCATAGTCGAGGATAAAAAATTCAGGGGGGGGGCACTTTTCTCGCTGACACCTGAAGGTAAAAGCAGCTAACAATGCTGTCTAATGCAAGCGTAATTTGAAGTGTCCAGTAGTTTCTTATTTTTCGGACAAGCAGCTGGGAGGTTAAGGAGCCATTACGTCTGCGACGGGTGGAGAGTGGTGGGAACATTCACTGCGTGTCAACGCCTGCCACTTGCTTCTCATGTTTACTACATATGAGGAAAGTTTTGGCCATTGTACGCCAGATATCCGTTGTGCTTCCTTTATGCAAATCTATATGAATTTGTACCGTAACTTCGCCTTTGTGGCTTAATAACATGCATCGAAACCATGCACCTTGGTCACATGTGGTGCTGTGCTGAAACAGCGCTACGGCCGAGCTCAACTGCTCACCTTTGCGGTCCATGAATTTTAGTGGCGCCAGAGTCTGTCAGTTTCTGTGCAGGGCGAAAATGTCACGCGAGAGCATGACATCTGTTATCATTCCTCCACTGCCATGTCTTTCCTTTTTACTGGCAGACGGCTTCCTGTCGAGGATAAATATGCTCGTGCAAAGACACAAAGAGTGGAATAAAGCACGTGGCAGAGGAGTCAAGCTGTTTGTTGAAAAAATACTGCCGCTGCCACTTTACGTAATTCTTTTAAAAAATATTTACGAGTTGTAAGTCAAACGGTGACAGAAAACAAGGGAACAATTTCCTTCATGTTCTCTACATGCTTGACGTTGAAGTATACTTAACCCTGTAATACCCAGACAATGGAAGCGTTAGATAAAAATGACAAGCATTGAGCATTCCATCAGTCCTGGCCCCTGCATCACAGAAAATGAAGGGCTGGGATTTGTTTGAGTAAAAAGGGCCACTGTATAATTCAAACCTACCAAATTAGGATTAATTCTGAACGTCTTAAAGCGATATAACTGCGCACAAATACTCAGGTCCATAGATGAATTCTGTTGCAAACTTCAAAGCAATTCCATCATCGGCTGAGATAGGATCACGTACATGACGCAGTTAATATTCTGGCTTGCCTGCCGGCAAGCTTTGATTTGGCACTGAGCGAGAAAGGGAGAGATAGAAAGTACTTCACTGCGGCGCATCGATAAGTGTCGAGGATGCCCTGCGCCAGTCACCAAGGCCGACTGGTCCGAGGCTAAGCAGGCCCGCCACATTGGGGGAGAGAGGTGTAGATAATGGGGAGATCTAATGGGCAACGGTGCAGGTAAAACGGAATGTTCCAGATTACCATAGGGTTCGGAGCAATTGGGTGGCATGCAGGGGAGGGACAGAAACGGCAGAGAGGCAGCGGTGAGGTGTGTATTGATGTGCATGAGGCCAAGAACGCGTTGCTCGGGATGATGAAAGTTCTCACAGGAAAGAGAGGGTAGAAGACGATTCTCCAACGTTGCCGTAGTGTTGATTTATTTCGTGCTTGTAATGGTGAGCAGTGTCCCACGTATAAAGCGTTGAGTGATATGTTACACTCTATCTTCTGTGCCTCAGGGAGCTTACACTTTGTTTTTGGAAACGTTAGGAAATGTGGTTTACATAATACTGTGAGGATTTCATATGAAAGTTGTTTTGCGTCAAAGAAACAAGTTATAAGATTTAGTGCGGTCCATATTGTACGTGATTCCAGGGCCGGTCGACACTTTCTTAGAGGCCATGAAACTTCTGCGCAACGCAAAGCGGGAGCTGGGCGACTTGAGGTCGCAGCCTTCGTTTAGGAGACAGATCAGTATTGTTCAGTATGCACAAATTCTCAGAGGTTAGCGGTTTCTTGCCCTGCAGAACACGCCCAGAAGCTGTACGAAATTAAGCGTTGAAATCTTGTTTAATTACATCCATTCTGAATAAAAATAAACAAATTATCTCCACTGCCTCGGCTGCATTCCGCTTTGCGTTTAACAGCATTCAACTAACGCTGCCTTTATGAAAATCCTAACCCAAGCACACTCCCTCCGTGTACGATAATTCTTTCTTGGTAAAACGGCAGCTTCCTGCTCTAAAGTCGACGCTGGCGCCTCCGTCCCTATGCGAAACCATCAAGAAAGCTTCATTACCAGTAAAGCCACCAAATGACGCTGATGAAGAGCAGGGCATTACAAGGTCGGCAGGTCTTTATGACATTTCCCCTAGGTATGCCCCATCCGTCATGTTGCTTTCTACAGCGTCAGGCCCACGTCCTGAGCGCGTCTTTTGACAGCTCCCCCGCAGCACCGCGCTTCCCAGCAGGTCCCGCTTGCGAGCTGCGCCTAATGTTCGCGTCTCGACCGCAGCACGTGTTGCGCGTGGTGGACCAGACGGGGCGAGGCCTGCACGTGGACCGGCAGCAGTCGTTCCGCAGCATCCCGTCCCGGAGCAAGCACCTGATGGGGCGGCCCGTGCACGAGTGCAACGTGCCCATCGGCTTCCACACCATGGCGCCGCTCTCCGAGCTGCACAACGAGCGCTCAGGCTTCGTCCGCAACGACACGCTGGTCATTGTCTACCGCTGCCGGATCTGAACGGCGCCGTGCGCGCCCATCGAACAAGGTCGCTGTCACGCAACTGGCGACGCGTCTATAGGGCGCTGAAACAGACAAGTGGACGCATCAACCGCCTGCTCCGAGTTCGTGCACAGACGGCATGGATTTTTGGGCGTAGCCATTGGGTGGTGACTCTTACCGTCCACGAAGTGCGGACAAGGCGCGGAGCTAGCCCTTGCCGGCTACCCCTCTTCTGTGCGCTAACACATGCTGGTGCAGTGAGTGCATTCGCGAGGCTGGATTCTCTACCTTGAATATTAATGGACGTGAACGGAAACAAGACAGACGGACGTCACGAGAACCTTCTTGCGTGTCGTTTGCTAGCGCCATTGTCTGGCGTAATAATGGAGCGACCAGACTTACTTCACGCCGTGAATTATCTGCAAGTACAGAAGCGATCACTTTCTTCTGTCGCCGGCATTGTTCTCCTCGGCTTGTGTGTGGGCTTGTGATGTATTAAAGTTTGATAATATAAATGCTCATTATTTTGGAAAAAGAGCCAAGCCGGAGAGAAAAACCATGGTCGAATGTTGCAAGCAATAAATAACGGCGACTCTTGTGCAATGCGAACAGCATCCAGCATTGCTGCCGACCCGCACGATAGCAGGAACCTTAACTGATCGGCCTCAGGGCTAAAATAAAAGGGCTCTATCAATCCGCAATGATCGAAACAAAAAGTTATTTTTGTGTTCGCAATGCAGAGTGTCCTATAGCGTAGTGTTTGATGCATGGTGTCACTGTCTCCAAGTAACATGAAAGTTTGTACTGACTCGCAAACGCAAGTCACGCGGTGAATATGTACCTTGTGTTTAGCTGGAGAGATCGACGCATGTTGGGTTGCAATGTCACGTTGAGGTCAGATACAAATGCAACATAAGCGCAAGCTTCGCTGTTATCCGCTCAGTAATCACGTCTGAAAAATATCCTTGTTTCGTTTGGTTAGCATGGACAAATCTTCTACTGTGAGTTTCAGTAGGATTGCCGGACGCCCTTCTGCCTGAGAAGGCAGATTTCGTTACGACAGCCTTTGCTTATACAGCTGTGTAATGCTGCGTATTCAGATTTCTCTATGCAGTCATGCCTTAACGTGAGCTTGCTTTCTCTTACTCCTTAAGTGATCAGCCGCGCAGCAGATGAATCCGGCTAACGCACACATGGGAATTTTATTATAGAAGAAACACTGTGATGCCAGTGACAGCGAAACTGGGAAATAAAAGAGTTTTTCTTTGTTTTCTTGTTGGCGTGCCTAGAAAAAAACACTGCCGTATTCCAGAATTCGTCTCGGCGCACCTCTTCGTAGCTCCAAAGAGCATCACGAGGGGGTTGTTTCTTTTAATTTTACGCACAATTATGCTCGAACCTCGGATTCAGTGAGAATGAAAAGCTATATGCCACTGGCACTGGCGGAAGCACAATTTATAATGCTCTACGACAGGCTATGGACGGTGCCGAAAATGGTCCTAAAAAATGGCCAATGATTACGGCGCCCAGTGTAATACGTAATGCCAGAAACAGCCGTTAGGCTGCGCTATACGTGTGGTGCCCTATCGAACAGTATTTCTGCACACTACAGGCAGCCCGGTGTAAGCACTGGCCAATTTTTTGCAAGTAGTGTATCTCAAAGCCATGCGGTCTAACGGCGCACACAGACGCAAAGCAGTTTTGTTATGCAGAGAATGCCTCTCGAATGAATCGTTTGAGGGAGATGTGGAATCTGTTTTTACCTGCTGCATGCTTCCGTATACAGCGAACAGATACGTTGGCTGCGCTAGGACGTCCAACCCATGTATGCACACTACACTAACACAGGCTTCTGTGAGACCAGCAGTAACGTTGCGCTGAAGCGTTTAACCAAAATGTTAAAAAGACACGACCAACTCATTCAAAGTTTACATAGTAAAACAATCTACTTATTCTTCAACGTTTTGTTTTCAGCTGCTGCGGTCTTCCTTTTCGAATCGTGTTCTCTCTCTTTTTTCCTCTCTCCACCGTGTGGCGCCATGCTCCAGCTGTCGATAGAACTCCTCTTTGTCATGCAAGAAAGAAACAATTAGGAGGGAGCTCGTACGCAACCTTTTTATAACCAGAAACATCCAAAGTGAGGGCTTCGCCGTGCCAGTTGGCTGCCAGTCAGGCAGCCGAACGCCCAGCATTTCGGGTCGGTAATTACTACGGAAAACCTTTCCCAGCCTGGTCAGCCGAGATACGATGGCTAGAAGGGCAGGTGTGCCATAAAGTTTCTCAATATTATCTAGGTATAAAGATGGCGCCACCACCTATGGCAGTTTCTTAAGAGCGCTTCATCTACCGAAGCAATGCCGGGAAGATTAGGTATTTTATTTGGCTCGGCTAGCTTTGAGCCGAAAACGTGGATTCTGCCTTGGAATTGGTAGCTGGGCCGCGATGCTATCGTCTGTGTGCAGAATAAGTTATTTCAGTTGTGCGTTTTAACCTCTTCATTAAATTTAAAGCATGTAAAAGTTCTGTGTTAGGATGGCATGCAAACTTGCACAAGATTTCTTCCAGGTCTGTAGAAAGAATAGTATTGTTATGGTTGAATCCACACTTCATTCCCAACAATAGCCAAGCCAAATACGAAACTTCTTCCCAGCATCTCTGCGCATTTCCATAATGGATGAATGCAGCGCCGCCAGCTTTCCCTCTAGGTAATCCAGTCATCGACCGATTTTTCGGACTCGGCTGGACGTGAGAGTCGGTCCGAATTATCGAACCGTTCGAAAAATCTGCGAACGTACAAAAAATCACTCTTCTGCGAAAAACAAGCTCTTAAAATCGCGAACTGTGCCATTTTCCGCCTTCCGCTCGCAAGAGTTAATATTAGATCGCATTTCAGCCCTAGTCATGCTTTCATGACAGCTACCGCCTCACGTCACCGATACCATACTGTGCGACGCAGTCGCACGGGCGTCGTCTATGGTGCTGCTGCTGTCCCGCGGTTGCGCGGCCCGCTGCTCGCATGCTCTGCTTTGTGCGCCACCTCGATGACAACGACGATTATTTTCATTTGATTTGATTTATTTCCACAGACAAGGAGCGACAATGTCGGGGCGGAAACAAGCGAAAAAAGCTGCCCAGAGGCAGCCTGACTGGCCCCAAGTTCCATTACAATGGCTGCAGCAGGGCGGGGAGAAAGATTGCGAACAAGAACTAAAATCACAAGAAAAAATCAAAGGATAGCCTATGCAACAATTACAAAACTTTTGCGGAATGCATGAAATAAAGTACAACAGCACACAGGCTTGAGTTCAAGAACACTTCATACAAATTTCTAGCAGGACCAGTGAGCACATCGATATCACATTGGTTAAGATCGCTTAGTAACTTTGGCAACCGGTGGCATAACATTCGTTGGCCATAATTAGTTCGTAAGTGAGGAACGCACCAAGCCTGAGTAGCTCGAGTTGTGTGGGGGTCTGCGCGATTGGTGAGACTAGCGAGAGAGCTAAGAATTCCAAGGTTATTTTTTGCATCTTTTCGGCAAGTTGAAACCAGGCGGTGATTCATTAAGGCAGGCAATGTTAGCGTTCTAAGCTCACGTAAGAGAGGAGCTGAATGAAAGTCAAGAGGCTTATTGCATATGGCGCAACGAACTTTCTTCTGGAGGACAAGCAACTTATGAATGTTTGTGTAAGGGAAGGGGGGAAGGGAGGTGAGGGTGAAAGAAGAAAGGAAGAAAGTGGTGCCGTAGTGGAAGGCTCCGGAATAATTTCGACCACCTGGGGATCTTTAATGTGCACTGACATCGCACAGCACACGGGCGCCTTTGCGTTTCGCCTCCATCGAAACGCGGTCGCCACTGCCGGGTTCGAACCCGGGAGCTCAGTAGCCGAACGCACTAACCACTGTGCCATCGCGGCGGGTCACCTGCAAAAAACTGCGCTTTCGCACGATATTTCGTGCTGAGCAACGCTAAACCACCAGCCTTTTTTTTTCTCACCCCACACCATGACCCAGTTTCATCCGTGCTGCTGAACGCCCCTATTAACACTGCAATAATGAATCAGAAGCCGGACACAGGCCCTCTATGCTAGGGCCAAAGCCCACCCCTGGTCTGCAACCAGGCCTTGGCTTTCGGGAGGGCCCGAGCCCGTGTAGTGCTCTAGTATCTACATTCGGCGGCAGTGTGAGACACCGTTCTGAGTGTCGAGGCTCTCTCAACACAGATCAGTGGCAGACTGAACAACAGCTATTATGCCCTCCATCCTGCACGGTGACAAAAAGCCCGTTGACGTGCGCAGGTGCGGCCAAGGTCACCTACGACTCTAACGAAACAATGGCTACAACGAATAAATTGCGGGGCCTCTTCAGCTTCCTTTTAAAGAGGTTCAACTGTGGCATCTTCGTCGCTGAAGGAAACAGAACTCACTAGATGCAATTAAGACTATTCGCGCCACCAGTGGAAGTTTTATTCGAGCCGTGGAAGACATGGCAGTAGCCTGCCCGGCACCGCGCAGAAAGCGGCCGGTTATCAGCGCCGCAGCATGGTGGGATGTAAAGAAAGGAGCCCACGTTGAAGCTTTCGAAGGGCAAGTCGTGCCATTGACTGGGGCGGTCACAGCTTGAGGACAATGTTGACGCCGTCGCCGAATGGCAGCATGCTCAACTGCACGCGCTCGTCCCTCTTCAGCTTGGCGTTGAGAGTGCGCATCAACAGAGCCTCCGGATCGGTCGCCTGGTCGTCGAACACTCGGCCTCCCCGCAGGGTCTGCGTGCGATAGGACAAGCCGCGGTTAGGGTGTCTTCCGCGCTGAACGGGCAGTCGGAGAACCACGTGGTGTTTTTTGATTGCTCGTTCCTTTGAAGTCGCAATGCCTGTAGGCTAAAGGGCTTAAAAAGGGGCAGGAGACGAAGCACGTGTTTACAGAAGTACGAGAAGGCTGTAGCGGGATGCAACGCTTTCTATCCGTGTGTTTTTCAGCGACACTACAAACGCGCTAGACAAAACTGCCTGTACAGTGTACAGCACTACCTGATTTCACCACTTGTCTCAAGCAAAACCATTACACAGAAGCTATGCCAGGAAAAAAGGCTGCCGGTCTCATTAGGCACAGATAAAAACGTGAGGGGACACTCAACACTGGGGTCCTTTATGCGTATCACTGTTCTTGCTTTCACCGTCACATATCGCTTAACCTGCCCTTAAGAGAACAATCCGATCGCCTTAGAGATCCCTCCCGCGCAAGTGCTCCTTGCTACGTTCTGCCTACATGCCCATTTATGCGGATTTGATCATTCTCTACTTTTCATTCATAGATCGCGGGGAGTCCTCATACCACACATGGCGCAGCGGTGCAGCCGTTAAGCGATGCGCCACTGCCCCGGCAGGTGGCTGTTTGCAAACACAGCCGCAGGTGGGGCTTCTGACACCCAGGTTGCTCTTCACGAGCAACTTATCGTCAGCTATCATTAATTAAACTGTCACCTTCCACGGTGGGAAGTCGCTCACAATCCGATGAGCAGGTTGCAACTTGCCACGGTGGGCAAGTTGCGGCGACTTCATAAGGTCACGTGACCTAGGTGGCAGTACGTGACCCATCTGCTCTTCCAATCCCAACGCCGACCACGACGACACCGGCGATGTCGGGAAGTCAAATTCTCTACCGGCGGCGGGACCGACAACGTCAACACCAGAAATATTGAACAATGCTAAACTGTCAACTAGCGCCATGTTTTTATCATTATTTTCCCAGTCACTCTCATCAGGAGGGCATCCCTTGTAGGTGAAGTCTGCGCAGAATTGTTACATTCTTTAAAAGTGGTAACATGAACTCTGGGTGTCAGAAGCACTGGCCTATTTCAATTACTATATATATAGCGTGTCTTCGAAATCATGGAGGCCGCGTGCTCTTTTGAATGCCGTTAACCACGCCGAATGAATTCAAACTATAAAATCATCCTTCTCAACGTGGGTCCCGGAAGGAGGTACGACCTAACTTGCGAAACTCAACTTGTATCGCCCGTTCGTGGCATCACGCCAGGCAATTCTCGTTCCTGCAGTGTCGTGTCGCTCCGCGGCCCGCGTGATTAATGCAGTCAGGCTCCACTGACATCCATGTCATTTGGATGCGTTCGCATATTAATGCGACGTCATCAGATGTCCCGTTCACGAGAAACGCCGGAGTCCGTCCGTACGTGTCATCAATAAGTAGGTGGCCCCACCTGCGCAACGGATTGTGGGCAACCTGCCCACCATTGCAGGTTGCAGTGAAATTAATTCAAATAAATTCAGTCCAATTTCCGCCTGCCCACCGTGTCACTGCGCATCAGCTTAATGGTCGAGAGGAAGACGGCAAAAAGGAGCCTTATACGGGAGTTCGGAAAGAGCAACCTGCGTCTCACAAGCCCTACAGGCGGCTGTGTGTGAGACAGCCACCTGCCGGGTCAGTGGCGCATCGCTTAACCCCTGCACCACTGCGCCAGGGATGGTATGATGACTCCCCGCAATCTATGAATCTACGAAAGAGAAGTACTTGCGCGGGAGGGATCTCTAAGGCTACCGAATTGTACTCTTATGGGTAAATTAAGCGTCGGCCAAGATACTGCAAAGATAGTCGAGCTTCACTTGGCAACGTACCACTCGCATAGGACGCACACGCTATGGTTTTTTTTTAAAATAAACTATGACACGTCTCCAACCAAAAACGCTGGCCGCAGCCCCCAGTCACCCCTGAAGACGGAGCCGAGCCGGCACCGAAACGTTGCGTTTTCAAAAATAAAAAGAAAAGTTTTGGTTCGAGACGTGTCATAGCTTAATATAAGTTATCAAGCCCAACCAGACAGGCGATTATGTCGAAATGTTCAATTTTCGGCTGTGGTTTGTTCATCAGTTAATGCCAGCGGTGTGCCAACAGGAACAGCGCATATGAATTGCGTTAGTTTTTAATGACAGCCAATAATGATTCCATGTATTCGCGAAGGATGCGCGCGTGAACCCAGAGAAGTGACGACACTGGCAACAGAGCTGGTACGAAAGAGAAATACAGGGTCACGTGATTGTGAACAGCTTCTGCAGGAGTCCAAGTGATAGGCTTTATAAGCACCTCATGCCTGCAACAACGCGTCCACGCTGGCGAATAGTTCGCGCCATTGTACCCTTAACTGCTTGGCATTTTAGCGTTGAGCGCATCATTTCTTGCGTGCACCGCACCGTTAACGTTTCTAATCTTAATATGAGGGTTTAAAGGCCTTACCACAAAATCACGATAGCCTCCAACGCAATAGTACCGCAGCAGTGAACAAACTGCGCGGCCGCCCGTTCCCTTTTGTCTCTTCACTGCACTGAGTACCAAGAGTGCAGTGAAGCTTAGGACCAGGGACGTAAACAGGCGATAAGCAGTTTCAGATCTGTGTTTTGCTTTTCTGGGTCGGCTCACAGATACTTTATTACTGACTGTAAATGCTACAGAATAAAAATGAAGATGTTTCGGATGTTATTGGAAGCTAAGTCGTCCTTCTTTTTATCCCCAATTTTCGCGCTCTCTGCTGAAGCACTTTCGCAAGTAGTCTACGCGCACCCATTTGGAGCTAAAAACAAAAAAAAAAAAGATAACACCATTATTTAATTACCGTTGTTATTTTGGATAACGTAACGTCAAAAAGCGGAAGCATGTGGCTACGAGGCAATCAGGAGCATGTTGAGTTTAAGCAAAATATTTTCCTCCCTCTGGTGAATCGCCCCGAACGAAAGGACAAAACAAAATCCTTTGTGTGAGCGTTGTGTTTGTGTAAGATTTCCCTCTTACACAAGCTGCTATAAGGGGTGGGGGGGGGGGGGGGGGCATATGCCGTATAAGTGCAAGACTTATTTTTCTCTCATGCGTAAAGTCTAGAAGTGCACTCACGTTATCAAAGGCAATGACTCCGTTCGGCTTAACAAGCCGCAGGCAGCGTTCGTAGTAGTCATCGTATCCTTCCTTGTCGGCATCGATGTAGGCGAAATCGTAGCTCTCAGACTCTCCGTCCGCGATCAGAGCATCTACGGACACAACAACAGAGAAACGTCGAGCCTAAGCTCGTAAACTCTGGGCTTCTCACGAAGCAACAAGCTAGCTCGACTGGTATTCGCTCCTGCCATTCGCCTAGCGCCCCTCTGTGTAAAGATTATAGCCAGAATTTCGTTTCTTTATAGATATTTTTCTTACCAACACATGCCCCGTCGTTGTTGCCCACTGTCATGTCTCCCCTTCGAGGGCTTGTTCTCTTCGGAAGTCAAACGTTTTTAGCAACGTGCGAACGCACGGTGAAGACACGTTACGTCGACCTTATCCAAAATTTTGAAACTGAGATACCTGTGCATACCCGCCGCGGTGGCTCAGTGGTTAGGGCGCTCGGCTACTGATCCGGAGTTCCCGGGTTCGAACCCGACCGCGGCGGCTGCGTATTTATGGAGGCAAAACGCTAAGGCGCCCGTGTGCTGTGCGATGTCAGTGCACGTTAGAGATCCCCAGGTGGTCGAAATTATTCCGGAGCCCTCCACTGCGGCACCTCATTCTTCCTTTCTTCTTTCACTCCCTCCTTTATCCCTTCCCTTACGGCGCGGTTCAGGTGTCCAACGATATACCAGACAGATACTGCGCCATTTCCTTTCCCCGAGAAACCAATTATTATTATTACCTGTGCATCATCAACTGGCCGACAAAACAACATGCTGAAATGTCGCACTGGTGATTTTATTCTGCGGTGATGTGCAATTCAAACCGGGCGCCAACAATAAAGACGTGCTAAAACCAGGTCTGGACGGCCGACATGGAATTAAAGGGGATAAATATATTTCTGCTTAATTTCCGCATTTCCAATTTCACAAAGGTACACTTATATACTCTAAGTCTCACCTAGGGATTCGATGGCCTTGCCGATGCGAATGTCGATCTTTTGTTCAACGCCAGCCTAAGAGAGGAACGGGAATAAGAAGAAGAAAAAAAGGACCGTATTTCATCTTTGATCTAACTGTTAAAGCGATCAGAGCAGGCCATGCGTACGCGCAGCACAAGCTGGGATTGCGTCGGTCAGAACACGCACACATATTGCGCATACGGGACTCCCTTGGCAGACCTCGCATTTGCGCATTTCCTGCTCATGATCCAGGTTGAAGGAACAGTCCACATGCCTCCTCGCGTAGCCACGTTCTTTCTTCACATTATTCATTTTTTTATTTCATACAGCAGATCATGTTACAGATCCAAGCAGAACAAATACGTATGTATATATTAGAGATACAAGGGCAACAAGTAAAAAGAACAACTAAACAAAGAAGGCACGCAGAATGACTATGCACTGACACTCATCGCGTCGGTGAACTCCACTCGCTGATGGTACGCGGGAAAACGGAAAATTTAAACGTGTCAGTTCTAGCAAAGACGGGGTAAGTGAACCGGGACGATAGTGACGTGTGATTAGTGTAGCTAAAAATGACAAGCAGGGTTCTTCTCATATTGTTTCAGAAGTGTATACCGACTGTTCTACCTAACATGTTCAATTTTTAACGCTATAGCGTTAAGGCTTCCATTGCGCTGAAAATCCGGCGTCGACCTTAGCGCTGTGAGCGCAAAATCCCCGGAAAAGCAACCTAGCTCACGTGACCTTGTGGCGTCATCACAACCTGTCCACCGGATTGTGAGAAAAATGACCACCGTGGCAGGTGGCTGTTAAATCAATCACTGGTCGCGAGAAGTCGCCCAGGAGGAGAAACCTGGGTCGCAGAAGCCCCACCGATAGCAGCACCTGCCATCGCAGGGCCATCGCTTAACAGCTGCACCACTGCGCCAGGAGCGGCATGAGGACTCCCACGTATCTACGAAAGCTAAAGTCGAGAATGACGAGTTCCGAATATATGTTCAATAACCCATTAGCGCCCCCGCGTCATACCCTTAAGGCGGGGCTTAAGTGTCTCCTCCAATTTTTTAAAATAAGGTTTTGTGAGCCAGAAGACACCTTTTTCGGCATAGCATTGTCAGCGGTGTAAAGCATCAGAATACAGCTGAGACTTGCCAACTAGTAGGCTGTTGGCTAATATTGAACAGTTAGCGCTTTACATATTATTGTTAGCCTCTTTATTTATTTATTTATTTATTTATTTATTTATTTATTTATTATTTATTTATTTATTGAAAGGCTTGTAGCCCACCGTATGTAATATCCATGTCATTTTTTTAGAATTTCGAAAGCTCAGTTACCCTCGCCGCTGTGGTCCAACAAATTTCGGCTATTTCGACGAGTTACGTGCACAGGAGGAATTGCTTCGCCTGCAAGCTTCTCGAAAGCGCATGTATTTTGGCGCGATGTAGACAAAATTTGTTGCGCCACAGCTCCGAGGGTAACCGCGTTTTCGTCATTCTAAAAACTGATGTGGATATTACATACGGTGGTTTACACGTCTCTCAATAAATAAAAAATCTAGCAATAATATGTAAAAAGTTAACTATTCAGTATTGCTTAACCAGCCTACTAGTTAGCATATGTCTTATCTGCATTCTGATGCAATAAAACGCTATGCCAAAAAAATGCGCTCTTCTAACTCAAAACGTCTATATTTTTTTCTCTTTAATTTGCAGGACGTTGTAGGTGAAATACCCGATATATTGTTATCTGCTGTGAGGTTCACAAAAGTTACTCAAGAGCGTTTCGTGTTTGTCCTGCCCGCTCCTCGATGCTTTAGCCAGCAAATACGGACATTTGCTTACCTTAAATATTTCATAAGAACGGTTGGACTGATTTCTTATTTCTATTTAAAAATTAACCTTGGCGGTCCGGCTTGCTTTATGCAACAATATGAAATATATTCATTGCTTAGTACCTGTGACGGTGGGGCTGTGCAGGTGGGGCCGATGGGGCTTGTGAGACCCAGGTTGCTCTTCTCGTAGCGACCTCTCGCGGCCGCTCGTTGTTGCAACTCGCACCTGCCACGGTGAGCAGTTTCTGGTGACGCCACAAGGTCACGCGGCCTAGGTGGGTCACACCCGTAGGTTGCTCCTCTGGGGATTTTTTGTGGATTTTTCGCTCACGGCCGACGACGCCGGCTTTTCTGCGACACGTGGTCCTTAACGCTATCTCGGTAATTTTGCTTTTTAGCCGACTTTAGGCGAAAATTGGAATCAAGGTAATTTGTTGGCCCTGGCGAAACAAGCATGAACCAATGGCTTGATCAGAATTGCTGAGCACACCTGTCATTACTCGGCTACACGCCTTGGTGATCGCCACTAGCAACCCACTCGGCCGCCTATCAGTCAAGGGGCGCAGTGACGCAAGCTTTGTGAACCTGGGCTCGCGCTGTTGTTTTTGTCATATTTTCATTCATTATCCCCTCAGTAACCTTTTAACGTACACGTATAAGGCACCGGTACGCAACAGAGAGAGGCAGGAAGCATGTCGAACGCACCTCCTTCCAGAAGGGCCTCCCGAAGTCAGCGGTCTCTCGGTTAATGTCAAGGCCCCGCACGGTGCCATCAGGAGGAAGCGCCAGGGCTGCTGATAACGCGCTGCAGCCCGTGAACACGCCTGCGCAACCAACAGCAGGGGCGAATGCAAGTTTCAACCTTTCGTGAAGCAAGCCACGTTGTCGGTTTCCACCTGGTGGGTCCGGTCGCGGATTGGCAACCACATTCAAGGCTAGAGAGGTAACGTGGAATAGAGCCACAGCCTGGACGTCATGGCGTGGATACTGGCGGGAAGGTGAGCAGCGTCTATGGGTAGAAGGTCATATTGCACTATGCATTTCTTGAGTTTTCTTTTAAAAAAAAACTGGGAGCCAATACGGGTCTCCCTCAGAAATTCCTTCGCTTAGATCCTGCCCCCCCCCCCCCTCCCCCACACCCACTTTCTATTTCATTCGCTCCTGAATAGGGTGACAAGGCGTTTCATTCCTAGCTCGTGCATATGAAGGCGGCGAACTCTGCACGCAACACCAATATAATCTACGGGCGCTGTAAGGCTGTGTACACAGAAAATCAGGGCCTGCGATGAAGTTGGCGTGAGCGATGCTTAAGTGAGACTGCATCCGTTCTGTCGAAGGCTTGCTCGAGGAGATCGTAGCAGGCTGGGGAAAGTTATTACGAAAGAAAGCATGAAAAGCGGCCTGACTGTGGGTGCGTTTGTACAGGTGGTTGCTCCCTCCGAAAGAGGCCCCCTTGGGCCCTGAGAATGCCCGGAGGGCTATGCAGACGACGCCAACTGTACAACCCCATTTTTAAAGCGAAAGCCTTTCTTGGCTCATGAGTGGCGTGGACGGAAGTTGCAGACGGAATCTGTGGACGGAAGTTGTGCGCACGAACTCTCAATAATAAGTTGTCTGGTAAATGAAACAAAAATGTAAACGTTGATTAAGCAACAGTTCTTAAGCAACACATACGTAATTAAATAAAAAACATAAATAAAAATACGAAAACTGTTAAATAAATTAATAAAAATTAAAAATTTTAAAAAATGACGGGAGAAAGAGGACAGGGAAAGGCTTTCGCATTTGCGCTCATAAGCAGACGTAAGCGCAATCCTGCAATTTTTTAGGAGCGAGCTAAGAACAGCTACGGCTGTCAAACATTTACAGCGTTAGCTGTTCTTAGCTCTTTCCTCAGCCTTCCTCCGTTCGAGTCGGCGTTTGTAAACCCACTTACAGGCACCCCCACCACCCCTCGGAAGAATACCAGCCCAGCACCTCTCGCATACGGGGCGGATGCGCTAACCACTGCTACCGCTGCGGTGGCCCAGTGGTTATATAGCGTATCCATTCTAATACATCAACTCTGATATGTCCCCATTCTTCGTGATCACAAGCCAGCTAAGGTTGGATCATTCGCGTTACAAACTCGTAACCGTCGCGTGGTTTTTTTCTCTCTAATTCCCACTGATTGTGCAGCATCGACCTCTCGCTTCTTCACACTTGAGCGTGCAAGTGAAACGGTGTTGAGTGTGAGGAGGACGATGGAGTGGTGCATCAGGACTGCGTACATATTCAGCCAACAGAGGAAGGTATGGAGCACAAGTGGAAACTGTAAGCCCTATGGTCGTGACATACCATCCAGCCGATAAAGCATCCGCACATGAGCAGAAAAGACCATCAAAATGGCTACCCCCCGGGTAACCGTGCCCCTCACGCCGTAGCGACACCGTCGACTCAGCCGCGGCGATGATGGTCCCGTCACGTGTGCTTACCCACTTCCAGGTACTTCTTAGCACGCATGGCCTTCAGCAGGATTTGGTAGAGCTGCAGCTGCGGGGGCTTGGTGTACATGCGTCCGTGGGGCAGCTTGGTCGTCTCCTTCTCGGTCCACGAAATAACAGCGCGCGTGCCAGCACAAGAGACGGGGACGGGCGAGGGCAAAAAGAAAATAAAGCACTTGTGATTTCACGTAAACGTATTATAGCTGAATACTAGAGAATTGTAGAGTCGGGCTACATAGGTGGTGACACATAAGTAAATATTTTTGGGCAGATAGTCACAGGACGGACAGAGAAGCACACGTCCCGAGCGTGAATTTTCAACTATACAGTTGAACCTCGTTATAACGAAGCTGAAGGGCCCTGGCGATTACTTCGTCATAGCCGTAGCTTCGTTATAGCCCGCGGTGACCGAGCTTCCATTCCATTCCTTCGTTGTATCCAATATTTCGTTACAAACCGTTTCGTTATAGCGAGGTTCGACTGTGTACATTTATTTGATCTTCCACCCAGAAAGAGAACCGCGTATGCAATTCTCTCCCTTTCATTCCACGTAAGAGATTAGTCTGTAAAATAATACGTGCGCTTTATCAAAAGATGACAGCACAAGCGGCTTGACAGGAACTTGTTCAACGAAGCAGCGCAAGTACAGAGAGCGATAAAGCAAAGTGCACACGGGAGCGCGAAGCGCAGAGGTTTGAAGCTAAAAAGAAAGAAGTGCCTAATTCCTTCCATGTGCCCAGCATAGCCTAGGCTTGCCATCGTCATCATCATCATCTAGGGTTGAGCGAATAGTACTTTTCAAAACCGAGTCGACCACGCGTAGTGCAGCTAAAAACCATACCGAATACGAATAGAATATGTTTATGAATATTCACTGTTTGTGCGAATATTTGTATGAAACAAATAATCGTACGAAATAGCGTAGTGCTAGCGGCGGCGCTGCGTTACGATGCTGTAACTATGCAACACTTATTTCCACAGGAGGATACGCCGCACTATGTCAGTACGACCGTCATATCATACATGTAGGAAAATTCTTGGTTTAAAAGCAGAGCAGCGACCTAAAGATGCAAATTCAGAATTAAAAACTAGTATTGCTTAGAAGTAAATAGAATATGTATTTAAATAGGGAGAATTTTTTAGATAGGACCTTTAAGTCTGACAGATTCTTTGGAGAAATATTAAAACGAAAACTACCACGCATGGCGGCCCCCGCCACCACTGCGTTTTCAAAGATGACGTTTCTAACATCCATCCATTCATCCATTGGTGAATCAGTTTCGGTTAACTTCGAAGCAAGTAAGAAATGAGAAACTAGGAAGAGTTGTGAGTGAGACGTCGAGCATGAGCCCTGGAATTTCGTTCTCCGACATGTCAGGATGAATGAGTAACGCTCGCTGTCAGCTTTCATCTTAGTCCGCAGGCCACAGCCTATTCCACATCTGTTCACGCGACAAGCGCGCGTTTTGATACGCTTTCGTTGCGGTTTAGTGCTTTTAAACCTCAATGCATAGCCGTTTCTTGGTCGCCTCGTTCAGTGAGCCACGGAATTGAGGCGCAGGTGTCAGTACTTACGGCAATGAGTTTCTGCAGCACGGGATGCAGGACGCAGTGCTCGCGGGCGTAGGCCTCCGCCTCCGGCGTTGCAATCTTGCCCTTTTCCCTCCCAGGACGGGACGGTGCGTTGTCCATCGCGCTGTCACTTGGTGCTCTCTAACGCGCCTGAAGGCATGCATGAAAACCGGGGCGCACAGCAGGTGGTACAGAGTGCAGAGACAAGATATGCGACAAATACGGCGCTAGGTATATTGCAAAGAAGGCGGGCTGTTTATCGTGGTGACCCAGGTAGCAACAAACGTTAGAAAAATGGTATAAAATTGTGGTCTAAGTTGTAGAAACGTTATTACGTTGGAGCGTTACACTATTGTTAAACATTAAAAAAATCACGTTATGTTATGCTATGCTATGTTGTGTTATGTTTGTTGTGTTGTGTTATGTTATGAACATTGGTTTCACATTCAAACTAAACATTACGTTAGCGCTATATACTAAGTAATATAATTTTTTTTCGCTGGCCCACACACGTTTTATTACCGAAGCAGGGCCCGCACCCTGTACTTATCTGTTAATTGATGCAGTGCATTACTGTGAGAAGGGCGCTCCAGGTAATAAACTCCTAGCTGCAAGTCGTATAGGCAAAGAAAAAAAAACACGACCAGATTTGCTATCCAATTGCACGAACACGACATGACGTGTAACACGATCGAATGCAGGTGCACCTGCATTCTATCTTGTTACGCGATCCCGCGGGACAGGAGCGAGAGCGCACAACGACACTGAATTTGAATCTTGTCTTAATCAGGAAGGAAGCAACTTGTGTCTGAAGCTCTCAGGGCATGCTTGAAAAACAGAGCATAAACCAGCCGGCGTGTTCCCCTCGGAAATTGGCAAGAGAGTGTCATAGAGTGCAGTGGCATTGCGGGACAATTGTCGACGGTTATGACATTCAACTCCAAAATGCTTTCTCTCGTCTAAAGCAAGAAGAGCTTCGATAAAAATCGCTGAGCTTAATTACAGTCATATTAGCCATGTAATGAGCCGCATTGTGTTTTGTTTTTTTGCTTGGACCACCTCAGTATAGAATTTAAGGCTGAATATGCGGTAGATCGCACTTTTCTCAACTTTGGAACTTTTTCATTAATTTATTCTGTTCTGTTCGAGTTCAGACATTTTTACCAAATAATGCATATCTCAGACAGCCTGTGAAACCTTTTATATTGATCACAAATGTCGCGTACGTTTTCTGAAGAAATTGTAAAAACGGTGCTTTTTTTTGCTCAAATATAAAACAAATTTTCTGCTGGAAGTTTATTCTTGGCTTATACTAAAGTGCAATACTTCTAGATTGTTCAGGATAAGGTTAGAGCGTGGAGAAAGAAAAAAAATTGTAAATTTTTAATGAGACGTTGTTTGCAACTAGTCTAGAAAATTCGAAGGGGTGTCACATCACTAGAAAATTGTTTTCCAAAAAATAATGAGAGAAATTACTTTCCACAGTGCGATAAACAGCCATAAATTTTCTGGAAGAAATCGGGGAGGGTCGAGCGCAAAGTGTGGTGCATATGGCGTGGAATGACCCAAAAACAGTCCCTCGGAGCTGGCAATAAATCACGCACGAAGCGGAAGGGGCGAGGGAGCAAGGGAATGCTCCAGTAACCTTTTGCAGTTCCGGACACGAAACACTTCCTGGTGAGGTGAAGTAGACTAGACTAATTCAGTGCCCAAATTACGAAGGCATGAAACAAAGAATTATTAACCCTACATAACGCTATCTCTAAGCGTCTACAGCTGGGCTAGTTGGTGGTTTGTAACACTATGACTAATCTTTCCAGCGCAAAAAAAAAAAAAACATGTACAGAGGGAGAGTAGACATCACGCACGCTGTACTTCAACTCAGTTGAAGCCCAGCATCCGTGGCCCCTACTTTGCCTCTGTCAGTGTCTTTTTTTGCACTGGAAAGATGAGTCGAAGTGTTTCGCTAGCTACTGTGCCCGCATTTTTCTGAAAAATGAATGTCATTATTTCTTTAGCGCCGCTCAATTTTGAGAAATCAGTGCGTCGCCAATCAGCAACAATTCGCATTTGGCACGTTATGTGCAGCTAGTCTGAGTTGTGTGAAAGACCAAATCGAGGGCCTCGAACCAACTCGAAGGGATTTTTCAAATCTAATAAACGTCTTCCTATTTTTTCCCCCAACATTTCCCAGAAAATGAGAGGCGAGGAACTGAGCGCCGGCTGGAAGCCGCGCACATTCTCACCTCCTTTTTCGTGTCACAGCTTGCTCGCGGTGACTCCAAAAATTTCGATCGGAAAGCGTTGGCTACTGCGAACATGCTGACATCAAACTGTCTGCGAGCTTCATGCAGTAATAGCACTCGGCGTGCAAATGGTATGCCGCGAATTCGCGTCACTGGGAAACAAAGGGTTAGAGTAAGGTGCTGGGCTAGCAATTCTTTTTTTTTTCATTTTCTTGGTGTGCAGCGGACGAGGGACATGCGCTTCTTCATTGTGCTTGCTCATAGTCTGACAGCGCTGCACACCACTAAAATGACCGCAACAGATCCTTGACTCTTCGATTCTATCGCAGTTATACCAGTCCGCTGGCAGATTGCTCAGCCCTGCGATAACGGGCCGTGGCGGCGCCTCAGCCATAGACGATGGACGAAATGGAATACTGGTATAGGATTGTTATATCTTCCTGTCTTGTATAGTAAAAGGCGAGCGTACCTTCGTGGCTCACCTCCGGTAACTACGCGTTCCACTTCGTAAAAAAGAGGAGGTAAGAAACTCACGTGCAGCTCGTGCAAGCAGTCTGACGTCAGCCTATCCAAGTAGTGCCCTGCGAAAGGGACACGAGCACCTACCGGCGCGCTCGGGGCCACTCGACAAAGCCGACAGATACGCCAGATATGCTGCAGCAGCCAACGCCAGTCGCGCAGCGCCCGGGCCCTTCGGCGAAAGCCGCGCGCTGACGCGAATAGGCGGCGCTCCTGCGTTCGCAGGGATTGCGCTGGGACTCGCAAGGACGGCTGAACGCGGAAGGAGTTGCGGACGGCGCCCCAGCTGCGCACTCAGTGGCCACACGCCACGTCCGCCACGTACGCGTTGTGCCGTGCTCTCCCTCTCTCACCCGCGTCCTCTTTCCTCAATTAGCGGTGCCAAACGGGAGTCGCTTGCTCGCGCTCAACTCGCACATTGTGCTGTTTTGCTTGTATTCAATCCGCGTAGCTTTTTCCGACGGCAGATGTCATGCTGCGCATTGTGTCTCGCTCGCGGCGCGTCACGTACAACGCGCCCGCGCTCTCAGGGGAAGAGTCTCTGCAGGGTCATTCCATGGTGGTTACGGTGACAGTTTTCATAAATTCCAAAAATACAAATTCGAGATCACTGCGGTAACCCGCATTGAAGGAATGCGAAAGCACTGACGCCTCCTCGCTCATCTTCGCCTCTCTTTGCTCCACTTGTTCATTCTCTCCTCGCATTTACTCAGATTAAGCGCTGTAATTATGTTGCAATGAAATTTTCTCGAACGGTCATCTCGTGTCAATGCCTCATTTTCCCCATAATTATTCACCGATCGTTTACTCATCGATATTTTATCGATACCTTATCGATACATTTGGTTACGTATTGATCACTTATCCCTTATAGATCGAACCCTATCGAGCTGTCACTTATCGATTAATTAAGGAGGGGAATATAAAGGGGAAGAGAGGGACCATCCGCAATCTACAGGTGGAAAGATTACGCAACTACGTTCGCCTGAGTGTTCCATCGCAGTTCGGAGGCACCCTGCGGCTCACCGTCATAGGGAGCAGCTGCGGTGGGATTCCTGACTTCCCTGTTGTCGAAGCAAGCAGCTAGGGGTTGGTTTTCTTTTGAGTTTTTTTGAAAATTCGGTGGACTTTTTTTCGCTGTTTACTTCAGAACCCACTGTTCTGTTGTTTTCGGCGGATATTATTTCCTATGGATGAAATGCTGTTTTTTTTCGGTTATATAAGGTGGTATTCCTGGGTGGAATTACGCAACTAAGCCGCATGAAATCGCTGCTGCTATCATGAAGTCGAAAAATGGCTCCGCAAGTGGCTTTGATGACAATCACAGTTCGTCCAGTGAAAGCTGTGTCAGATATTTTTGTGCTTTCGCACACATGTGATCTTATTCTTAGAGACATGTTGTTTCTCGACAAAATGAAAATAGCCCGCGTCTGCTAATTCTATAAAGGCGGCGATCGAGCAGTTCTTGGAAACCGCCGACCTATATCCGTGTTACCCGTGTTTTCGAAAAAATAGCAGAGCAAGTAATAAACTCTAGGCTTATTTGTTTTTTGGTTAATAAAATAATCATAACCGAGCATCAATACGGGTTTCAGAAAGGCAAGTCAGTTGAGTCTGCCTTGCTCAGTATTAAGGAAAAAAAATTGCAAACACAGAAAACAGACTTTACACAGTTGGAATATTCTTAGATTTCAAGAAGGCTTTTGATTCTATAAAACATGATATTCTTTTCTCAAGGCTAGATCGATATGGTATTCGGGGTATTGCACTCGACTTGATGAAAAGTTATCTGCAGAATCGCTTTCAATTTGTAGGCCTCGGGAACAATAATTCGAGCCTGGAAATCTTCAAATGTGGTGTCCCACAAGGTTCGATCTTAGGGCCAATCCTATTCTTAGTCTATATAAATGATCTTGTAAATATACCTGGAACATTGGACATTATCTTATACGCAGATGATACGAATGTCTTCTCAGTTAAAGGAAGTAGCATAACCAGCCTAATAACTCAAGCAAATACATGGCTGCAAGGACTGTCATCCTGGCTCTGTTGCAATCAGCTGAACTTTGACATTGAAAAACAAACTACATTCTTTTTCGTGCAAAAAAAACATATTTGCTGATGTCTCAATACATCCTGTTTTTCAAGGGAAACCGCTGAAACGCGTGAGCGTGCACAAGTTTCTGGGATGATATTTTGATGAATATTTGATCTGGACTCGACACGTAACGCAGTTAAGTATAGAGATTTCTAAAATCACTGGCATGTTGAATCAACTGAAGTTTATACCTACCTGGTTTAAACGCCAATTGTACCGCGCGTTAATTCACTTTCGTCTATACTATTTCTTATTAGTATGGGGAACTACGACGAGAACCAATATTGAAAGGCTACACGTGGTACCAAAGAACTCTATAAGCATAATCGCAAATAAACCAAGATATGAACACACCGCACCTAATTTTTCAGAAATATAAGATATTGACAGTTTTCAACATGTTTCGGTTCAGCCTCGCTATGCAGGTGTATCACGGAGTCAAATCTGTTGGTTTAACATTTCTTAAATCCTATAGACGCCAGAATTATGCTTATAATTTACGTGAAGGAAATTATGTCAGAAACAGAGCTCGAACATCGTACGCAACGCAGCTAGTTGGCCATCAAATTCCCGAACTGCTTAATACTTACCCTCAGCTAGTCGACGCCCTACCCGAGTCAAATTCATCATCTGGGTTTAAGAAACGGGTGAAACATTTCCTTCTCAGTGTATAGTATGCATAGGAAATGAATCTCTCTCGCTATGTGTACTGCGTATCTACGCTGTGCCTTCATATTTAAAATCATGCTACCCATAGTTCCCGCCAAAATTATTATCTTCATAGTGTTATTGTATAAGTGTTATTCTTCATAGTGTTATTGTAGTGTTATTGTGATTGTAATGTCGTTGCATGCATTTTCCACGCAGATCACTTGTGTGTATCCTTATATTTTGGCCGTTTTGCTTTCGTTAGTGCGCGTACATCGTTTAATATTGTACTTAGTGCAACACAACTTTTCTGCTTTTGTTTCTTTTTATGTTTTCTTGCTTTTTCTCCCCATCAGTGCAGTGTTACTTTTAATCGTCGCGCCGTTGTCTGAGGCACTGTGTGCAATAACGGTTCCGAGGCCTCGTCACGCGTTTGAATACGCCTTTTGTCTCGGCTATCCAGACAGGAAAATTAAATATGTACATGCATATACACTGTACCGGTTTCTGTGAAAAATGAATGAATGAATGAATGAATGAATGAATGAATGAATGAATGAATGAATGAATGAATGAATGAATGAATGAATGAATGAATGAATGAATGAATGAATGGTCAAAAGTCACTTAGAGAACGTCACTTAGATAATTAACTCACAAATGGTCCTTAGTTACTGTTAAAGACCTCGACGCTGTGCTTTCAGAAGGAATTACTGTCGCCAATGAAGAAAAAAACTGGAGATTGGAAATGATGGAACCGTTAGACAAAGTGCGAGTGGAAGTTTATTTTTCAAAGGTGCCTTGCCATGTTATCACTGCGTTGTTAAGCGAAAAGGGGCGGGAATCACGTGATCTTCTTGCTGACGACGGTGATGGAACTGCAGCTTAATCGTCAAGATAGCCAGAAGACACTTTTCCGTAACGCTTATGCATGGTTTCGGGTGTCGATATACATGCAGTGAAGAAACCGAGTAACTGCCCTGAGCAGGCGATGACAGTGAACAGTGCTACGCTAGCAGACGACGTTTGGTGACGAGGGAGGTGTAACCAACGGGGCCTCCTAGTCTCCAGAGACTTGCAAGGTAGCCGAGCAATAGCTGAAAACGCACAATGGCGCTGCTTAATCCAACGGTGCATCGTCTCCGCTACTGGCGCACTTTGTTCATTTTTCCTTATTTTATCTATGAAGTATATAGGAGTGTCACTCCTAGGCAATAGCCAGCTAGCTGCGGCGTGCATGTCAAGGATAGTGACCTTTTTCTGCTAAAACCGTATTTCTAAGATTGAATCCGGTGTGTTTTTATCGTTTCTTTTTTAGGTTTAAACAGAAAACTCAAACTCGTACATATAGGCATAGCAGACGAGTAAGTGTAGTATAATTGTCTGGCGTGGCTGTGCACAGCATAAAGCAGTCGAGACATCACGGCCAAAGTATACTATAGAACGTTAACAGAAAGTACTAGACATCACTAGAGATAAACTTCATTTTTTTTTAAATCGCAGAGCTTCACTATATCTTGAATTGTACTCCCCGGAGATATTTTGCCCAATAAAAATGCTTTCACCTAATGAGCGTTTCTTTTAATTCCGAAAGTGGTGCAAAGCCAGGGATAAACAAAATCAGAGGAATACTGACATTTGAGCTAGTTGGTACTGCTTCTTAGAAAAAAAAAACAGCGTCAAGCACGACGGACGTAGAAACAACCGTCACCACAAGCGCTGACTCGCAACTGATTGTTTATTCACCAAACACAGAATAAGTGCATACTCGCAAAGCAACAAAGAAGAATAAATCAATGAGGCGCGTCTAGATATGAAAACTCCCTTTGATGCAGGACAGCTGTTGGGTCACTAACACTTGTGTGCTCGTTCCTATAGATATGATAGACCTCTGACGTCTCCCTTGTTAACTGATGAAGATGCCAAAACAGAATTGCGGTTTGGTCAAGAAAAGGCTCGCACCCACGGCATTCACTGTAGCGCTTCTGTAGATTTGAAGAAGGCGGTATTTTCAACCTGCTCCTGCAACCGTACATTTAAGCATCGGCCAGTTTGACCGTTATACCAACTACCACGGGAGAGAGGAATTTTGTAGACCATCGATTTTTCACAAGTGACGCACTGTTCACATGGTTCGCTGCCCATCCCCTGTAGCCCTGCCACGCACATCACTACCAGAGCGTGTGCCGACCATAGCCGAGATTCTTTCAACTTTTTTCGGGGTCGAGAATAGCACATTGATGCCGAACCTATTACCGACATTTTTAGTTGATGAGAGAAGCCATGAACATACGGAAGAACCACTACTTTTTGCTTTTTCTTTCCCCATTCAGCAATCGTGGGTGATAGCCTCTTGGTATCTAACTTTCTTAAGCACCTTATTGCTGGCGAGGGATAAGACGTTCGACAATCTGCCAACTTGTTCGCGGAAACTGTCATTCATTGAGTCAACACATGACATGTGCAAATATAATCCCAGGCAAGCCACAGCAATGCCACATTTCACAATTTTAGAATGTCCTGACTGAAAATTTAAAAGCGGCTTCACAGACCTCAGGGAATACTTCCAACACACATGATCCTGCTGAAAATGGAATTGAATATCTATAGGAACTGCAAACAGTCATCGGCGGGCGTCTCGAAGGTGAAAGCAAGTCGAAATCCCCTTTATTTAAAAATTTTTGGTTACATCCCCAACATGCTTGGTAAAACCAGGCCTGTCTACGATTACCAGATACTCGTCAACGTACCTGCAATTATTTTTTGAAAGGCCGATCAAGTTTTTATCAATGTACTTATCAACCCCAGAAAGAAATATATCGCTAAGTACTGGAGCCACTTTTGAACTAATTCACTCGCCAGTTTTTTGAAGAAACAGGCAGCCATCCCATTCAACAAAGGTAGAAGCAAGATAAAAAGATAGCAGCTCCAAAAAAGAAGCGACCGAAATACCACAGGCATTAACAAACCGTTCTTCATCATTATCATCTGTGATGCAGTCACTAACCAATTTCAACACGAGATCATGCTCGAGAAAGTAGAAAAGGTCCTTGATGTCAATGCCGAACGCTCAGACTGCGCCAGGGTTCTGGAGTCTAAGGTGATCCACAATAGCCAAATAATTTGGTGCTTTAAATGGGCCTTCTAATGCGAGGCCCCATAAGTCCTTTTGCAAGTAGCCCGACACAACATATTGTCATATGGTTATTTTGTGAGCATGTACTTATTGTACGTTTCTTGAATGAACGATTAGTTGCGAGTCAGCACTTGTGTCTGTTCTTTCTACGTTCGCAGTCTTTTGCGCTGTTTTTTCCAAGATAATTAGAGGCGATGAGCTGTAGCCGGATAAAACTCAAGTGGCAAATGTTCCGGTTAACCGGCTTGCACTCGCGAGCGTGTACCTGCGTGGCAGGTGCAAGGCCGCTGACACCGCCGCTATGGCCATAGGTCAGTGCTATCGGTTTTTCAAGGGCCTTTTTTGAAGGGCATATGCCGCTTCGTTGTTGAATTGAATCTCACTATAGCACTACCTTTTCAATGATGGCTTCTGGGCGTCGCATTCATATTGCTCGCGAGGATGTTGTGCGCATCGGACGCTAGCACAGTGGAAGCAGCAGCGGAAGCAGTTTGCAACAGCTCACAGAGGAGGCGTTTCGGCATCTCCCTCACCGGATGGAAAAGTGTATAGGCGGTTTTTTTTTTTGTAGGCTATTAATGTTACCAGGTACTAAAGGTATATCAGAGAAATTTAAAAGAAAATTGAAGGCAGAGGGTACTCTTTTTAATGTGAATCCAATTGGGCCATATTTTGCAGTTTGCGAATTCCAGCAGATTTCAACACGCGACTAGAAGCACGGATTCTCTCTGACCGCAGTAGAAAGGAATGATAAACACCGAGGAAAAGTTACAGCGTCGAGTTCCAATTCCTTATTGTCCTAGTATTGTCCTGAAGACTGCACTTCTTTGAACGCATAACTTTTTTACGATATTTTAGATTTTTTGCAGCGAAATAGCAAGACCCAAAGAAGTTCTTTACACCATATCACGCAGACAAGTTTGCATATATTTACTGAAAAAAAAGGTTAAGGTTTCACAATTTTTTTGTTTCGTTCTGCTCAGACCAAAACTTGTATATTTGCGAAATCGGAAAAGCGACATTTTCCACTTCTTGTGAGATAAGGTTATAAAAAAAAAACTACAGCGTTTCTTGCAAAACCGAGGTTCATTTGCTTGTGTTGATACATTCGCCCATCACATATAAAAGTTTTATTGAAAACAAAAAAAATTGTCATGGAACCTCGATTAACATCCTTATCTGAACACACCCATTTAAAATTGCTGAAGCCACACGCAGATGTCTGTCTTTTCTGGGTCGCCAAAAATCGACACATATTCGTTGTAATTTTCTCCCTCGGGAGCAGAGTTCACATAGCCCGCAGGATAATCCTCTCAATCTAAAAAAACTAAGAATTCCAGAGGAATGCCGCTACAGCCATCGGTAGCAGGGTTAATACAAATTAAAAAAGAAATGGGGAAGGGTAAAGACCACCGAAAAAAAAACTTTTTTTTTCGAAAAACAAATTTAGTTAAAAAGAAAAAGGCGTTCTTGCTCCGCTAAGAAAACGACCAGGTTCCAGTCTTTCAACAAAAACAAATGATGAAAGCGAAAAGGAGGAGAAAAATCAAGAAGCAGCCTGGAGAAAAAAAAAGAGAAAAGGGTTTAGGAATAAGCACAGACATGTACTCAAAGTAAGTTGTATGCAAGCTGGTACACGTGATCTGCAAAGAAAGAGAAGGAAAAAACCGAGAAGCCATCAAGAAATAAAGATACTAGCACTGTGCATTTAAACATTATTACATTAACTATAGTCAAGGGTGCCATAGGAGGGGGTGGTGGGGAATGGGCCTAGGACCGAAACATTTAATGCGGCCAACAGATAACCGGGGGTCTTTTGGGGTAACAGAGCGAGTTCCAAGGGAAGGCGAAAAGTAGGTTTGGGTGGCCGAAAGTCACGTGAAGTGGTGAGATTAGGCAGTTTGTGAGGACAGAGTGGCCGCGGTTAGCAGCACGGGAAGGATAACAAGCCCTTGGTCCTGGAGCGGACATTGATAATGATAACGATGAATAACCACAGCTAATGAGAACACAGATTAAATTTAAACTGGAAGACATGACAAGAAAGAAAATCATACGCACAAAAACGTACACACACTAACAGGAGCAGATAAATGCGTACGCGCATCAAAAACCAAATACTGTCTGCAAAACGTCAAACGATGGGAAATACACTGAAACGAAATTACGAAACTATCAGAGGTTGAAGGTACTTCTTCAAGGCCGCCTGGAATAACGGCAAGAGATACAGCTTTTTTTTTTTCTTCTAACTTCTGCATAACTCAAAAGCGTACGGCCCATAACGTGCGCCGGCAGTGGATCCGTCACCAACTTACACGCCCTTCTGAATGAAGAAACATCATTTTCGTTTACGCAACACCCGCTCAGTACATTAATGCACCACTTCTTCAGTCATGCACGTGCCCTTTTCATTGTCGAACACAAGACAGCACTCAGGAAGGTCCTCTTGGGCTATGGTTTTGCGTTTGAAGAATTTTAGCGTCAGCAATTTTTCGCCTGACACCCTGTATGTGAGCGCGACGGTGAAACAGTTCCGCTCGTTGCTAGGCGCTTCGATGCGAACCGATCTTGTTCTCACGCCGTCAACACTATCATTTGGTTCGTCACTGTACATTTCATGCCGTATAGTAGAAGAATTTTAACTGCGTTAGTTCCATGAAGAGCAAAGCGTTAGGATGGTCACAATATTATGAATAGAAATGTTCATAATTCATAAAGAATTTATACCACATCCCCTGCATGACAATTGCTTCTATGAGCCGCAACACAAACTCCCTTGAAAAGTCATCATCATCACCATTATCACAATCACCTTAACTACGGCCACTGCATGGCAAACGCCTCTCCGATATCCCTCCAAATAGCCATGTCCTGTGCAGGCTGCGGCCGCCTTATCCCCGCAAACTTCATAATCTCATCAGCCAAACTGACCTTCTTACGCCCCCTGCAATGCTTGCCTTCTCTTGGAATCCAGTAAGTTGCCCTTAGCTACCATCGGTTATCTTGACTTCTTGGTTTTGGTTTATGGGGGTTTAACGTCCCAAAGCGACTCAGGCTATGAGAGACGCCGTAGTGAAGGGCTCCGGAAATTTCGACCACCTGAGGTTCTTTAACGTGCACTGACATCGCACAGCACACGAGCCTCTAGAATTTCGCCTCCTTATCTTGACTTCTCATTACATGCCCCGCCTATGCTCATTTGCTCCTGAATTAAAAGATAGGGTGAGAGGTGGGGTCAGGGGGGAAGTGAGGCACGCGGAGAGCACGGGCAAGGTGGACAGATCACACGTCTGCAACAAGGGCACAGGACGCACGCTGTCACAGCAACGCGCAAGAGATTGTGTCCGCCGCGAAGGTTAACACCCCTCTGAGGGCGCGGCGCGTTCTTCAAGCCGGGCCTGGGGGGAATCGGAGGTCCTTGAGGGAAGAGCCGAGCAGTTTGAGCCTGCGGTACAGTGTACTAGAATGCTTCAAGTTCAATGTACCTGCAGTATCAGTCGCGCAGGGCGGCGCGTTCGCCGTCGAGCACCGAACACCCGCAAAGCATGTGTTTAAGCGTTTCGGTCTCACCACAACGCTCGCACAGCGGGCTGGGACCGCCACTAAATCGCCGTCGTCGCTCCGCGGTCCGACACACTTTCCGTGCGCAGGCGGAGAAGAAGGACAACTTCTGCGCGCTCGAAGGAACTAGGCGGGATTCGGGAGGGAGCACAGCCGGCAGTCACGCGCATATCGGGATGATGGAGCATTGCATGGCGACGAACGATTAGGCGCGCACTGACCGCATTAGAGGTGGATTCACACGACGGACCGCGTCACGGACCGACCGCTCACGTGACATCTGACGCGCGGTCTGCCTGTCCGCGGCGAGCATTCGCACGGCTAGAGAAAGTGGCCGACACCAGCGCGGATTAACTCTCGCTTGCCAAAATATTGCCAAGCAAGTTGTCGCGCTCGACATGACAGAAGACGAAGAAGATGTAAGCCGTTCTCTGCAGTACTAGTGATCGCGCTTACTCCTGTGACAACCGCATGCACATGCTACGTTCAACACTTCGAAGAGAAGCACCTGGATTGCTGATCCATGCTGCCCGTACGTTTCAAAATTCAAAGCATATACAGCGTAACATGTAAGAGCGCTAAAGCGCTGGAGGAAAGAGGAATACACCTTTAAGTGACTGACTTGTGCAGCCGCAAAGTTCACGCATGGGGTGTCACGTAGCTGTGACAGGCTGTCACGGTAATTTCCATCATACACCCTTAGTGGGGTTAGCGGCTCGGTGCTCTCCCCTTTTGCTATTCAACGCCACACTCATCCACTTTCCAAAGCCTTCCACGCGATCCCCCCACCTTCGACACACCCTCTATGCGGACGACATCACGCTGAGAGCCAACCAAGGCAGAGATGGAGCCATAGATGAAACACTACAAACCACCCCTAGCATCACGCGACAAAACGCGAGAAACGTCGGACTTTCCTGCTCCCCAGAGAAGTCCGAACTCCTCATCATACGCCCCATACCCCGCTCTCTACCCACGGCTCCCATCAGCGTTGCCTTGGACGGACGACCCATCCTGGAGGTGTTTACACTCCGGGTCCACAGCCTTCACATCGAAAACAACTGACACAACAGCTTTATTATCCAGAAACTCAAATAGGTGAAGGAAGCTATCTCGCACCTCATCAGACGGGACTCCGGAAAACACTATTTCATAAAAGGAGCATGACCTATGTCGTCTTATCCATGCCTTTATACTCATTCGCTTCCTGCACACAATCCCTTATCTTCGCCTCCGATGTAAGGAGATCCCCACCCTAGATGCAATGCTACGCAAGGCATAAAAGGTGGCGCTCCGCCTTCCGCCACACACAGAAACCGAAAAGCTCCTACAGCTGGGTCTCCATAACACAATGCACGAACTCATCGAGGCTCACAAACTAGCCCAATACATCAGACTTTCCCAATCCCCCACTCGACGCCACATCCTCGTTCGTGGGCTGTTCGTGGCCGTTAGTCCTGTAAAGCTGTTTCCCGCTTTCCACCAGCGTTTTAGTGCAACAGCGTAGTACGCTGTGCATGCTTGGGTCCAGGAAGAATGGCTGGAAGACTTTCCGCGCGAGAAAAAATAAACTACAGAGAATGTTTACTGCATTCGAATCAGTACGAAGGCACAGATTTGTGCCACGTAGAAGACGACGATGAGCGGGCAGTGCCGCGGGACGGAGCGTTCGCCCTAGGCCAGCTGCGAACAGACAACGCGCAGCCGACAACGGACTATTTTCCTGGGGTCAGAACCATCGGATTAGAGCCACGTAAAGACGACGACGAATGGGCAGTGCCGCGGGACGGAGCGCTCGTGCTAGGCCAGCCTGCTTTTTCTTTTCCATTTTCTTTTCATTTTTTTTTTGTACAAATTCTAGTCTAAGACATAAAATTATCCAGATACTCCACTCTTTGTCCATGAGTGCGCTTGTATCAGCAATTCACCCTGTCCAATTCCCCGCCGTGGGTATGTGCCATTAGGCATGAGGACATCATCATCATCATCCTCAGTCTGCAGCGCAAACATACACTAGACAATTTTGCTAGGCTCTGAACATCCAGATTAGTGCTTTTGCACTTAAAAAAACAAAAGGGTCGTCCGCGAAGGATCCCAACTGTGCAAAGGTCTCTTGGCCGTATCGCGAATCGCTGCTCGCAGACTGAAGTGGACCAGTGGAAATCAGTAACGTATAGGGGTCAAGTCATGCCCGTCCGCGAGGGCGCATCGCGATTTGGTCCATCGTGTGAATCCGCCCAGCGCCAACCGCTGCGCTCAGAGAGGTGGGGGCCGACTGTTCGTCTCAGCCTGTGTGGGACCCACTTGTGAATTGCATGGCAGGCCTTAAAATTGGCGCACGGTCAATCTGTGGTCTGCGCCAAGTTTCCACCACAGGGCAGGGCGCAGACTGGCAAGGAGAAGGGCATACAAAACTTCGGTCGATGCTAAGGCCTCGAAAATTCGGAGGCAGAGCTCAGAAGAGCAGCCCTGGCCCTTTGCAAGTAGGTTTCGAGAGCGGGACGCGATGTGCTGAGTGTCTTTGCGAAGCTGCGCAACAGCGGAGTTCGAAGTGAGGCCAAGGTATTTGACCGCTCTGAGCCAAGTAACAAGTGCGCCATCGACACAGAGAGGAGGGGAGCGGCGGGGCGCTTGTGGATGATGATAGTTCGGTTTTGGGAGTCGAGAGTGACAACCCGATAGAGGTGAAGAAGGCTGAGGCGGCAGTCAGCGCCGTCTGAAGAGCCCTGCGCGTCTGTGCACCTCCTGACGTGAGGGTGGTCACGACTCACGAAGAGTGCCACATAGTCGGCATAGATTGCTACGCGCACGTACCGTTGTAAACTCTCAGGGAGGCGCGTCTACCCAGTGCGCGTAACTGTAGCGTGTTCCAGCAGGCGTACGAGCAGGTTGTGGGTTCGACGCATAAGAACAGCGCTCCGTCGCCCTATGGAGTGACTGCAGTAGCTAGATCGAAGGGAAAGTCTGCCGAAATAATTAGTTCAGAAAGTCCACTGCCACGTTCAGCGACAGCGCACGAGCAATCAGATTAGAAGTTGTCCTTGAGTCTTACATCTGATTCGAAAGCGTGTGATCTCGAGCCACTACCGCTTGCGTGCTCAAGCTGCTCGAGCCCTCGAACTAAGCTCCTAAGTTCCCGGATTCGTTTAGACCAACACCGATCTGTGACGTAAGCAGGATGCAGTGGCGCTGGCTGGAACGACTTCGGTAAAACCTCTGGTTTCCACCAGAGGGGGGCAACCTCACGACGTTTCGACCTCATGAGGTCGACCTCAACCTCACGTCGTGAGGTTGAGGTCAGCAAACCAGACTTCCACCTCACGCGTGAGTTTGAGGTTGAGTGAGGTCGTCATTCAGTGAGGTCGAAATTTTGAGATCAAGACTTTCTGCAGTTGCCACGTCCTACTCCGACGAGTGCCGCTTCCGAAGCGGAGTTGCAGCGCATCACCGCAGTGTTCATGCAATGACGCTTGGTGTTCGGTTTCCCTTGTTTGGACAACCGGATGCCACAGTTCCCTCTTAGCTTCCGGTGCTGCGCCGTAATGTCCGTTCAGTCCGAGCCTACAGGAAGACGCACCCCTCTGGTCTTCCCGGAAGGAGTGTTACTGTCACAGCACGCCACTCTCCCTCCCCCTTGCCCCGCTGGCGTAGCACCCCGGCTCAAACTCCCGGGAGCGCGCAAAGCACGTAACTCACGTTGACCCGCGGTAGCTTTGTTTGATGCCGCAAACAAATAAGTTCAGTCCAACATGCACGCAATAAATTCGTCGCAGCGCGGATGGCCCCAAGCAAGACTGCTTCGTGTTCATGCTCGTTGCCGGCGCTGACGTCATGGCTCTTGCCTTGCAGTCGAATAAAGGGGATCCTGCTGTACATTACAAGCTGACTTAACAGAAACTGGAGTAGTCGGCACAGGCGAGAGAATGTGATCCAGGTGGTTCCTTACAAGGACACCTGCTGATTTGATTAAAAAAGCGCGAAGCCAGAATAACCTGTATAACACCGTCGAAGCTTTTGATCGGTGACTTCACCTTTCGAATTTCACAGTAATTCTGTATATTCCCGCTTCGTAATGCAAGCACATGCAAATATAATTTCACTTTTTTATCCTTCCGAATAACCTCTCTTTGGTCTCCTGTTCCTTGTTCCTTCTCGGAAATTTGCTTATTTTGCCGAAACACTCTAACACGAGGCGAACGCGCCAGCATAGCGGTGTTACAGCGGCGAAAAAATGCACAACTATAATGAATGTGCGGTGATGTGGTAGCTGATTCCTTTTCCTTTTTTTTAATGAAGATGTGTGAATAGAAATGATTGCATGCTCGCGCTGTGCTGCTGAGTCGCTGTTTCAAACCTTCTAATATGACGTTTAATGGGGCACACTGTTGTTCGCTTCTGTTCTAATGTGCGATTTTTATTTGCACGTTTCTAATCCTTCTATTTTTTTTTCTTTTCTCGTATGGGATCAGTTAGGTTGGCGGCCTGCCTTGCAAACGACCGGGCACTACACGTTATCTTTCCTTTAACTATTTTGCAGAGACCCATCGTTCACCTTAAACGGCTTCGCAGAATGTTCGCGCGGTGCTCGTGGGTAAAAAACGTCGAGGATGCTGGCGTACCATTGATTAATTCAGTTTTGAAGGAAAACAAGTGATTGACTAGAGCAGCTTGTCTCAGACTGGTTGACGAAATGGTAGCCAGAATTCTGTTGAGGCGTATGAGTACTTAGGCGGTTTTTGTTTTTTTCCCTGTGTGGGGGGGGTAGGTGTTGGGGGGGGGGGGGGGGGGGGGCTCGGAAAAAGATTTCGCTGCGGGGAAATTTGAGCGGAGAGCCATGGTGCTCTTGACAGACAGAGCGGTTCACGCTGCCCACTCTAGGCCAGTTGTTTTCGACCCGTGTGATTTTAATAGTTGGCGCAGTGTTCGAAGACGTAATCTAGCCCTTTCTTTCAAAATGCCGCGGGTTCACCGAGTCATCGGAGAATTCCCAGAATTTGGAAACCATAACCATCGCCACCTGGAAGGAAGCGGCGGAAACGGGGGAAGGTCTTGACCTCCCAGGAACACCTACATCATCATCCTTAATTATTAGCTGCAGGTATTCCTATTTCCCCGCACAATAATTGACTTCGGTTGCTGGGTAATGTACAATATTTAATCAATATTCTGGCAACTTTTAATTTGGTAGCGGTATATCAGACTTCTCCGGGCTCATAAGGATACACTGTTAGCATCATCATCATCGCCATCATCTCGAGAGTCAAAGGCATGTGTTGTTGCATGATCTTTGCAATATGCCACACATGAGATCTGGCGCGTTTACCTGCTGGACAATCCGAATGTCATTAATGAGGACCGGGTTGTGGGTACTCTTTGTAATGCGTCATGCGCGCATGTGTAGTAATGTGGGATCCATATGGATCTTGAAATGGGGGTGAAAGGGGGGTGGATGGGGGCCTGGTATAACGAGAAATTACATCGTTGTCACGTGACTAGGTGTTATGTCATAATACAGCGTCGTCACGTGACTAGGTTTGATGGAACATTACATCGCTGTCGCGTGACCTTGTATGACGTCACACTCACATGATGTCATCACTAACTATACAAATTTGTCTTAGCGGTACCTAATTATATTGATTAGCATTAATTAATTATGTGACATCATCATCTTCGTCGCATGACTCGTCGGCTTGTGACGTCGCATGGCACCGTTTCTTGTGGACACTTTTTTGCGGATATGACCTTGAAAGTGAGCCATCTAATGCTTTCGCATTAATAATAGAAGTTGCTCGATCGCTTCTACACAGACAAAAATACAACGTGCCTCTGTAGGTGTACTACAGTCGTCGCAGTTAAGTGTTTTCGAAGGCAACATACAGAGGACTGAAAAGAGCATTCTCGCTATGCCGGATATAACTAGAAAATCGAAATATACTGATATGCGTCTGTATAACCGTCGCATTGGAAAGTACATCGACGACCAGTTTCTTTACATTCGGTAACTATTCTCAAGCCTGAAAAGAGTATCGTGAATGCCTTCCCCCTCCTCCCCCCAATTTCTGGTAGATGGTGTAGAATGTCTGTGTTTGTCAATTGCAGGCTCGTGCGTGAATGTGCGAGAGGCTTCCAATACGAACAAGCATACACGAAGCAGGTTGCCAAATATTGACACATGTAAAGTACTCACCGACGTACTGGTGGTAACCGCGTATGGGACACCCCTGCCCGCAGGCCATATACTCTCTGAGGTTTCATCCCAGATTATAAGCTTCTCCTATTGCGTGCACATCAATAGTGTCTGTACACACCTTATTAAATAATACCATCATCATTTTGGCTTTCCTGTCTCACAGGATTCTCAGAATTGTTTTTAACTGAAAAACTTCTTAATCGCTTTTTGTTTTGTTTTTCGCTTGTTTTCTGAGGTCGAGCAGCCGACCTCAACGTCACAATTTGAGGCTGAGGTGAGGTTGAGTGAGGTCAGCAGTGGCCTCACGAACAGTGAGCTGAAGGCGTCTAAGGAGACCTCAACCTCAACTGATGAGGTTGAGGTTGAGTGAGGTCGGCAAATTCTTTTTGAGGTTGAGGTGAGGTCCAGATTTTTGAGGTCAAATGCCCACCTTTGATCTCCACTAGGCAGCTCGATGTCGCATTCCCGCTTTCCGAAGCGGGCGCTAGTGAAGCCATCGGAAGTTGGACGGCATCACCCAAAAGTTCGGTGTGTGTTGTGTATTTCAATGCAAAAAGACGCGCCTTTCGCCTTTCCATTCACAGTTTTTTGCGTCGTTCTCTTGTAATGTTTTCCGTTATATCAAAAGAATAAGCAATTTAAACGTGTTTTTAACCGAACTCCATAGCACAGCCATGTTTCATCTACACAGCGCGAGAGAAACGACTGATGAATGCAGCAGCGCATGTGACAAGCGCTGTTTTAAGTCAACTGCACCAAGCATCACGAATAAAAAAGTACATTCAGGCATAATTTGGTACGCTACGAAACAGTAGTTCTGGAGGAGCTAATGTGAACCAGCGGAACACCGTGGGCACCTCACCGATAGTATGCCCTCGCTCCGGTTCGGTCGAAACATATTATTCGGTAAATTGGTCACCGCAAAGTCAGCTGCCTGATGAAGGTTTCCGCCTATTCTTTCTTAAATTTATCCCCACTGATATACCACCGATGGTATACCTTATGGTGACTTCCAATCGCAGAGTTGGAGCACTTCGGGAGCAACGTTTTCTGCTCTTTTCGGAGCAACTGTATTCCAAACGCAGATCTGAGGCATGGATCGCGTCTTCCAATCGTAGACAGGGAGCTGTTGCCGAGCCGAGATTGCTCCGTGGAGCAGTCGGGACTGCTCCGCCGAAATCGGCGGATCCGACCGGAAGTTTGCGTGACGTTCTTTTTCAGCGGCGATAGCGGTGCCCTGCATGCTCTGGCCTGCATGCTCTGGCCAGAGCAAGTGTACTCCAATCGCAATTTCAGATCGCGCGCTCTGCGCCGGATTCAGGCGCTCTGTCACAGAGCGTGCAGACCGCTCCGGGCCTGCGATTGGAATTCACCATTAGGCTCGGGGCGCGGGAACGTGCATCACAACAAAGAGCAGAGTTGGCGACGCTGGTTCAGACAAGGCTCCGTACGTCCAGAGCTGAGCAGACAAGGCTCCGTACGCCCTGTGTGTAGCGACGTCCTGTCGTCTGTTAGTGTCGTCCCATTGCAATGCAATGAACCCTTATTTTTGAAACATCTTTCCCGAAGACTTTGCTGGTCTCCTCATGGAGTTGACGGCTCGAGAGGTAGGCATTGCTGTGGAAAAAGACGAAACGCTAAGTGGAAAACGAAAACTGAAACTGAAGAACCGTGCTGAGGTCCGATTTCGTGCACTGCCAAAGGCTGACTCACTTCTGCGTCGAGGTCGCTTACTTCCGGTGGCTTCACTTCGAGCGCCCGATGTGCCACCCACCCCCCTATTGAAGATCAGTGACCCACTTAAGTTTTACTTTTCACCCCTAATTAGGGGTGGAAAGTAGGCTTAGCGCTCATACCCACTGAACACTGTGTCATCTTTCAGACGACTAGAAGTAATCTTGACAAGATTTCCAATCCGTCTTGAAGACGTGTTGAATCTTCAAACAGTTTGTAAACGTTTGGAAAATGTCTTGGAAAGACATCTAATAAATGGCTTGCAAGATATTTCCAGATACCTTTCATACGTTCTGTAAGTGTCATTTAGCTCAGCTAATGCTCCACCTATTTAAGCTACAAGATGTTTTTAGAGGACGTTTCGTAGCTGACCCAAGGTAACCTCTAGACACCCACAAAAGTTCGTCAGACTTTTTGTAATTATCTAGATAAACCGTCTTATAGAGATGTCAGCTGGCTTCCGAGACAGTTATTAAACGTTTGTAAAATGTCTTGATATCTTGTCGTCTGCTTTCAAAAAAAATTTAGACATCTTGATACACCTTTTAGCTATCTTCAAGCTCAGCTAGGGCTCCCACGAGATATTTAGTCTCAACCGGCTAAGATTTTTATGTACTGCTTAATAAAGGCATCCACAGTCATCGATGCATGCACACAAAACATCAAAGAATACAAACCGTGCAGCACTCACCATATACTACCAGGAAACCTTCGCTCATCCCTATATACCCCACTCCAATGCCCTCTGCAATGTCCATGGGGGGAACAGCCTATCTAAAGAGTTACTGAAGGTATTTTCGTGCTTGTTAACTTATTCTTGGTGCATTAGAATTAGTCTAGCTTAAATGCGACGTTCTGTTAGTTGCAAGTCTTGATTCATGCCACAGAAGAAAACAAACTCAGAAATGAAAGCTAATTTATGGGCACGCACACGCATTCTACATAAAAAAAGGTCAAGTAGAAACGTCTTGTAGACGTCTGTGAAAGATGCCTTTTTTTTTGCTAAAAAATCACTATTAGATTTTGGAGTCTTTAAGACGTACCGTGCTCAGTGAGCGGCCAGGCAGTATACTTTCGGGGACAGCCCAAAATGAGCTGTTGAGACTTCTGATTGTCATACATGTTTCCTGTTGTAGACTGTCACTCAAGACCGTGTAGACCTCTAGAATGTGTCTTTGAGATATCTACAAGAAGTCTTGCAAAAACTCTTGTGGCTGAAAGAAGTGGGAGCATTAGCTGAGCAAGGAGGTGTCTACAAATTGTTTCAAGATGCCTAGAAATGCCTTGTATTTAACTGCAAGATATCTTGCACATCTTGTCGACACGCTTTATAAACATTCAATAACTGTTGCAGAGGCCAGTTGAGACGCCTTAAGACGGCTTGTTCATCTTGGCAAGATGCATTATATCTAGCTGTCTAGTAGATGGACTGGTTCTCAGCTGGGCAGGGAGTTTGTTGTCACGCATGTGGCACAGGAATCGGAATATCATGTCCGGGGCAATAAAATATTCCTGCCGTAGGCAGTTATGCATTCGTGTACTTGTTGGTAGCATGTTAATTTTTTTCTGTTGTCAGGTTTGTTATGACCACGCTTCTCTCTAGGTGTTTCCTGTTTAAACGTAATACTGCACTGCAGTAGC
>JARKHS020030970.1:0-22153 GCA_030143305.2 Amblyomma americanum
CTTTACAATTCTGGCATATTGTAGACCCCATTTTCTCGCAAGTATTAAAACTCTGTTTCACTCGGCATGTCTTTCCCGATTCATTTAAAAGAGGCCGATTTGTCCTGATTCCTAAAAAGTCTCCTTTCTTGACATGTCCGACAGATTGGCGCCCTATCACCCGACTAAATTCAGATTACGAAGTATTAGCAAAGTTATTAGTTCTCCGTCTACGGTCTCTTCTCCCGTCCCTTATTTCCTGCCACCAGGTCTGCTCCATCCCGGGTCGTGAGATACATTGTTTATCTTCCGTAACGCGAGATATCCTAGAGTATACTATACGGCGGCGCGCACAGGGTCTTCTTGTTTCCCTCGATCAAGAGAAGGCGTTCGACTTTTTAGAGCATGAGTATATTTACGGTACACTGGGTGTTTTTGGTTTCCCACCCTTTTCGTGTTTCTCATTAAAGAGATGTACAGGAACATTCTAAGCACTCTGTTCCTCGATGTCTGGGAAAGTACCGCATTTTATGTTGGCCGCGGCGTCCGTCAAGGTTGTCCGCTCTCCCACCTTTTGTTTGTCTTCGCATTACAGCCTTTCCTCCTGGCAGTCAATCACCACTCTCTTATTAGAGGTCTGGCGTTGCCAGGCGGTGAGACAGTACGCGTCACTGCTTATGCAGATGACATCACACTCTACTTAGCTGATGAACGCAGCCTGCATCGAAGCTTTAAACGTTTTCGTGAGTACGCCTCCTTGTCGGGAGCTGCTCTTAATTATTCGAAGAGTCATTACTTTTTTGTGGGGTCTCCTCAGAGACGTATTACATGTGCGATAGTTTTGCAGTGGTGTCCGCAGATGCGCATTTTAGGCGTGACCTATCGACTGTAGCTGGAATACGGGATGGTATGCGGTTTTCGGTCGCAGAGAGCATTACGGCTCGTGTGCGGAGGGCCCAGACATTTGACCTGCCTCTGCTTGAGAGGCGCTACCTGGTTCAGTCGGTCGTGCTGGGTGCCCTCTGGTACCTTTGCCACATTGTTAAACTACCCCTGCGCGTCATAAGGCGGGTGCAGGTTACAGTTTCTTCTTTTTGGGTCAGGCGGAACCTAGTTTGTGGCTTGTGCTGTTCTTGGACAACCAAGGGAGAGAGTTGGTTTTGCCTTAACGTTGTCCGTCACGTCCTCGCTGTTAGCTTTGAAGTGCATTTTGTGTATCCTGCTGGGGGACGCGTCTCTGGCGCGAACCCTAGCGCGGTACTTTTTGGGCCCTTTGCGCTTTTTGAATCCCTCTGCCCCTGTTAATCATGGACCTCAATCAGAGCAGCCTACCGCTTTCTATGCTTTATGTCAGGGGCCTTTTTCAGACATGTAAGCGCAGTAGCACCTGATGTCAACAACGTTGCAGACCGTGAGGTGGACATTATGGGCTCGCTGTTGTTGCGTGTTGTGCCGCCTGCTCGCCGCTCACCGATGCGCCGCGTTCAATGGGCGAGCATAGCGTCGACGCCTCTTCCGTACCATCTAAGCGACTTTGGAAACTTTGTTGGGCAGTGCTGGCTACTCGTGATCGGCTAGAGCGGTGGGCTGTGTTACGCTCCAGTACCTGTTGCCCGCTTCCGGAATCTAATCGCCACGCCACAGTCACCTGCGTGGTAGCGCGTGTCTTTTGACGCGCGGTTCATGCGGGATTCCGTGGGCAGGGCATTTCGAGCTTTGTCTCCCGCCGCCGCTTCCCCAGCGGCCGTTTTGCTCGCCTGTTAATTGTTGCGAGTATTTTTAGTTTATAGCGCAAGCGATGCACCGCGGTCGCTGCTGGCTTTCGACGCCGCGCAGTGTGGCCAATACTTGGCCGTCTCCGAAGGAAGCTGATCAGTTTCTTGTCGGAGGATATCTTTTTCTTGGGAGAAGAAGAGTTCCTCCGGCAGTGGTCGTGCCCATTCATTTCTGTTAACAACGATCGTCTTGTTCTGGTCTTTAGACCAAACTGGCGCTAAGGTCTCTTTTTTTTCTGTGTCAGATTATTGCGGTTTCACTGTTCTGTGAATAGGCATGCTATCCCGTCTTAAATCACTCACAAGCAATTCCTCTTAGTTGCTCAAAGATGCTTATGGTACCTCTTTAATTGGCTCGCCTTACATGCTTAGCGTCATGTCTACTTGTGAGTGTCAATGTATCCGGTAACCTTGGCATGTGTACATATGTAAATAATTTTTTTCTTCCAATCAGCCCTTAAAGGGTTCCCTCTACACCTGGTAGGCCTCTTTCCTGTGATCTGAATTGGAGAGATTCTGAGCCCAAAAATGTATTAGGGTGAGGAGTCTGTTTTCTCTGAAAATGGTGCTTTGCAATATTCGTCGTAATGGTGCTACCATGTAACGAATGAAAACTAAGCTATAAAAAGAGAAAAGGGGCGGAAATTTTCTCCCTCTCCTTGACCAAGCTAGGAGCAAGCAGTCACAATTTCTAGGCCCTTTTTTCACATGCGTTTTCGCCGCAAAGCGTGACCGTGTTGACCTGGCGCGTAGCTATGGCAACGCTGGCTGCTGGGCCAGTTGGTCCTCCATGATTTCTATGAACCAGAGCAAAGCACACAACAGACTAGACAAAAGTAGGACGAGCGCGCTGCAACTCCCGCCAGTTGACGTCACTCTGAGGCGCACGTGTCACGTGGCCGTCACTCTGCCGTCTGCTCTAGAGCAACGAGCCGCAGCGAGCACTGCAGCGCGGGCGGTACTGCGAACGTCAACAACTGAATACTGCTGCGCGCTACGCGCCTAAGACACGCGATATTTGCAACGCGCCGGTGAAGGCCAAAATTTTATGAGCCACAACACTGAAGGTAATCGCATTTTCATCATTCTAAAAAGTGATACGGCCATCACTAATGGCGAGCTACAAATCTGTAATTGCAACCAGACGCCTAAGTGTAACAGTTAGAAAGTTCAAGTTCTAAATTTAAGAGTTGGCCTTTAGGTACAGCATCCACCTCGCAATGGGGAGGTGCTGTGTCTTCTAAATTGTGTACAAGCTTTCCCCCGGCCAGGCGCTCGTCTTTTCTTCCCCGTGAAATACTTAGGAAAAGGGTTTTGGACCAAACCGTTCCAAATTACTGGCGATATCGAACACACAGCCAAGTCCTTTGGAAATCATGAGTAAAAGTATAGGAACGTCTAGCAGTATCGCGCTCCAATTTCGCCGGTCGTCCAATTTATCAAACTGCGTACCGCGTCCCTGCAAGTGGAGCTTCTCCTAACGGCACTCTTCGATCCCTTTTCGCGCGAAGACTGGCCCGGCCTTGGACACCTGTTGGCAACGCTTGCTCTATGAAACCGTGCGACGAGGGGAACGTGGGGTGTGCTTGTGGGTGGCCTTCGACCTCCTTGCTTATTTTTTTCCCGCCTCATCGTGTCACGCGGTGAAGCCAACCTAACTAACTAAAGCTTGCCGGTGGCCATCGCCTGGAATGCCTGCTCGCTTCGCTGCCGCAGGCGTTGCAGGAAACCAACTGTACCTTAATTTGACTGAACGCTTATTCTATTTATAGTGCACTGGTAACCGGATTACGCATTTCATGATAGGTTTGGTTTATGGGGTTTTATCGTCCCAAAGCGACTCAGGCTATGAGAGACGCCGTAGTGAAGGGCTCCGGAAATTTCGGCCACCTGGTGTTCTTTAACGTGCACTGACGTCGCACAGTACACGGGCCTCTAGAATTTCGCCTCCATCCAAATTCGACCGCCGCGGCCGGGATCGAGCCCGCGTCTTTCGGGCCGGCAGCCGAGCGCCGTAACCATTCAGCCACCGCGGCGGCATTTCATGATAGGTATAGTGGCTAGTTCTGAAGAACCGTCCGCTGCTGCTTGAGTGCGAAGCAGGTTAGGCCTTAGCAACGGTTAGCGAGCGGCGCGCTGCCGGCACGCCGCTGCAAGAGGTCTCTAGCGTTAGGGCAATGAATATTTGCTTCTCGGTTACAGATGAGCTCATCTGTTTCATTTTTTATATATCAAACTATTGATATATCGAACTTTTTCGCGATCCCCTTGGAGTTCAATATTTACTCTAATTTCAGTATTTACTCTATTTTAACGCGCTCCTTTTCCCGCCAATATTGATCCTGTAAACAAATTTAAAACAACGCCAGGAACAGCCCCATTCGACGCGTTCAGATCTCTTCTTGACGAGCAAATCAATGATAAGCTTGCTGTGTCGACCTGACTGTGACGCCAGGCATGACGACAGCGGCGCTGAAGCCGCTACATATGTCTACCTGAACAAGCCAGTGAAAGGACGTGTGCTCTCTCGCTTTTCGGCCAGTGGTCGATTAGTGGATCACACGCATTCACGCCGAACAGTGAATGAGTGAATGCTTATTATCCCAGTGCAATACAGGAAGTGGGCCTCAGACGAAAACCTACGGGAGTAGCTTGAGAGGTGCCTGAGGCCCAGGAAAGTAAGTAGCACTTGGAGGGGACGCTTGAGTTCCGCCTGAAGGGTGTGACGCAATAGCGTTAATGAGTCAGTGCCCATACATGCGGAATTAGTCGTTCTCCACTTCACATTCATAGATCTCTGGGAGTCCTCACACCACACCTGGCGCAGTGGTGCTGCGGTTAAGCGGTACGCCACTGCCTTGCAGGATGGCAGGTGCTGCCACCGGTGGGGCTTGTGAGACCCAGGTTGCGCTTCCCGAGCAACCTCGCGCAACCAATCATTAATTTAACTGCCACCTGCCACAATGGTCAGTTTGCTCACAGTCCGGTGGGCAGGTTGTGTGACTCCACAAGGTCACGCGACCTAAGTGGCCCACCTGCCTCCTAGGTTGCTTCTCCGGGTATGTTTCGCTAACAACGCTGACCACGCTAATGACGCCGGCTTTTATGCAGAACGGGAGCCTTAACGCCATCGCGATAAAAAAAAAAACAAGCAGAGCGACAGAGCCTGTACATACTGATAGGCAAATATATACACAGAGAACCAACTGAGAAAGCAAATAACGGCGACTTTCCGCGCATTAAACAAGAAAATAAAAAATTGGCGGTGGTTTAGCTCTGGTTAAACCTGGAGTGACGCGATAGCTACAGCTGGCCGAGTGGAACTTGGTCACGTGACCAACCCCGTGATTAGCCACGGCGCCGCGCCGCTGGCAGCTGCTCCGCACCACGTGACACGTGACAGCCGCAGGGTGGCGGCGCCGCCACGCTGAAGGTTCGAAATGGTACCGTAATGCAGCTATCGCTACAAAAACGAGCGAAGTAGTGAGCGGTCAGGGACCGTTTAACAATATCATACCTCGGCAAAATCATCAGTACTTAATCAGGCTCGTTCATAAAAGTTTGCTCAAACTACGGGCTCACTAAAACTCACACTCACAGAGGCTCGTCTTCACTTCAGCTCATGAACTCAAGCTAATTTGGGCTCACAATTCACTTGGGCTCAATCAGACACAAGAGTCATACGGGGCCAACAAATCATAACGACTCACTTCAATTCACGGCTCATCTGGGCTCACTCAATCATTTGGATTCACAACTGATTTGGGTTCACTCAATCATTTCGACTCACGACTCATTTGGGGTCACTCATCTCGACTCAACACTCGGGCTTACTCATTTCGACTCACGACCAACATGAGCATGGGAATTTTGTGCTGCGTAATATAGGCTCGATGCGTGTAAAAGACGCAAGACAAGGGACCCAGCCTTCCGCTCAGAGACACGGTGAAACTCGGTCAAAGCTTGCGACACATCCCCATGCGGCTCACTACCGCACCTGCGTAGACTAACGGGACAAAACGCCGTCTTCCTCGTTTCCAGGGGAATCTCTTCTTCGGTCGTTTACAGACACCGAGAAGCCGTCTATGCCGAAGGGCATAATTGCGCATTAAAAAAAAAGAAAGCCGTCTCGCCCTCAAGTGCCCTTGGTCGCGGCAGTAAATCTCCCCTCCCCTTTCAGCAACAAACGAGGAGGGAAAAAAAACTAAGCGCATGCCGACGTCGCGAATACACAGATGATCTGAACCTGAGCCCGGATTCACGACTCAGAACATGATCTGAATATGAGTCCGGACTCACTCACTATTCTGATCATGATCTAAAATATGAGCCTGAGTGTGCCGCAGTGAGTTGACCCATTAGTAAGTCCGCCGACCGATGCATCAAACATCACGTCAGAGCGGAGCACGCGCACTTATGACATGCGCGCAATGGCAGGTGTGGCAATGTGCGGAGGGTCCCATCACCAGAGATGGGCAAATGCCCTCATTTTTGCTTTTCCTCCCTCACCCTCCTCCCTCACCCTCACTCTTATTTCGAAAATTTATGTCCCCTCCCTCACTCTCATCATCACTTCGTAAAATTTGTTGGCCCTCCCTCGCCCTCGCCCTTATTTTGAAAATTTATGTCCCCTCCCTCACTCTCATCATCACTTCGTAAAATTTGTTGGCCCTCCCTCGCCCTCGACTCTCATCCTCACTTCGTAAAATTTGTTGGCCCTCCCTCGCTCTCGCCCTTATTTTGAAAAGTTATGCCGCCCTCCCTCACTCTCATCCTCACTTCGTAAAATTTGTTTGCCCTCCCTCGCCCTCGCCCTTATTCTGAAAAGTTATGCCGCCCTCCCTCACTCTCATCCTGACTTCGTAAAATTTGTTGGCCCTCCCTCGCCCTCGTCCTTATTTTGAAAAGTTATTCCGCTCTCCTTCATTCTCATCCTCACTTCGTATTATTTGTTGGTCCTCCCTCGCCCTCGCCCTTATTTTGAAAAGTTATGCCGCCCTCCTTCATTCTCATCCTCACTTCGTAAAATTTGTTGGCCCTCCCTCGCCCTCGCCCTTATTTTGAAAAGTTATGCCGCCCTCCTTCATTCTCATCCTCACTTCGTAAAATTTGTTGGCCCTCCCTCGCCCTCGCCCTTATTTTGAAAAGTTATGCCGCCCTCCTTCATTCTCATCCTCACTTCGTAAAATTTGTTGGCCCTCCCTCGCCCGCCTTATTTTGAAAAGTTATGCCGCCCTCCCTCACTCTCATCCTCACTTCGTAATATTTGTTGGCCCTCCCTCGCCCTCGCCCTTATTTTGAAAAGTTATGCTGCCCTCCTTCATTCTCATCCTCACTTCGTAAAATTTGTTGGCCCTCCCTCGCCCTCGCCCTTATTTTGAAAAGTTATGCCGCCCTCCTTCATTCTCATCCTCACTTCGTAAAATTTGTTGGCCCTCCCTCGCCCTCGCCCTTATTTTGAAAAGTTATGCCGCCCTCCCTCACTCTCATCCTCACTTCGTAAAATTTGTTGGCCCTCCCTCGCTCTCGCCCTTATTTTGAAAAGTTATGCCGCCCTCCCTCACTCTCATCCTCACTTCGTAAAATTTGTTGGCCCTCCCTCGCTCTCGCCCTTATTTTGAAAAGTTATGCCACCCTCCTTCACTCTCATCCTCACTTCGTAAAATTTGTTGGCCCTCCCTCGCTCTCGCCCTTATTTTGAAAAGTTATGCCGCCCTCCTTCACTCTCATCCTCACTTCGTAAAATTTGTTGGCCCTCCCTCGCCCTCGTCCTTATTTTGAAAAGTTATTCCGCTCTCCTTCATTCTCATCCTCACTTCGTATTATTTGTTGGTCCTCCCTCGCCCTCGCCCTTATTTTGAAAAGTTATGCCGCCCTCCTTCATTCTCATCCTCACTTCGTAAAATTTGTTGGCCCTCCCTCGCCCTCGCCCTTATTTTGAAAAGTTATGCCGCCCTCCTTCATTCTCATCCTCACTTCGTAAAATTTGTTGGCCCTCCCTCGCCCTCGCCCTTATTTTGAAAAGTTATGCCGCCCTCCTTCACTCTCATCCTCACTTCGTAAAATTTGTTGGCCCTCCCTCGCCCTCGCCCTTATTTTGAAAAGTTATGCCGCCCTCCTTCACTCTCATCCTCACTTCGTAAAATTTGTTGGCCCTCCCTCGCCCTCGCCCTTATTTTGAAAAGTTATGCCGCCCTCCTTCACTCTCATCCTCACTTCGTAAAATTTGTTGGCCCTCCCTCGCTCTCGCCCTTATTTTGAAAAGTTATGCCGCCCTCCTTCACTCTCATCCTCACTTCGTAAAATTTGTTGGCCCTCCCTCGCCCTCGCCCTTATTTTGAAAAGTTATGCCGCCCTCCCTCACTCTCATCCTCACTTCGTAAAATTTGTTGGCCCTCCCTCGCCCTCGCCCTTATTTTGAAAAGTTATGCCGCCCTCCTTCATTCTCATCCTCACTTCGTAAAATTTGTTGGCCCTCCCTCGCCCTCGCCCTTATTTTGAAAAGTTATGCCGCCCTCCTTCACTCTCATCCTCACTTCGTAAAATTTGTTGGCCCTCCCTCGCCCTCGCCCTTATTTTGAAAAGTTATGCCGCCCTCCTTCATTCTCATCCTCACTTCGTAAAATTTGTTGGCCCTCCCTCGCCCTCGCCCTTATTTTGAAAAGTTATGCCGCCCTCCTTCATTCTCATCCTCACTTCGTAAAATTTGTTGGCCCTCCCTCGCCCTCGCCCTTATTTTGAAAAGTTATGCCGCCCTCCTTCATTCTCATCCTCACTTCGTAAAATTTGTTGGCCCTCCCTCGCCCTCGCCCTTATTTTGAAAAGTTATGCCGCCCTCCTTCATTCTCATCCTCACTTCGTAAAATTTGTTGGCCCTCCCTCGCCCTCGCCCTTATTTTGAAAAGTTATGCCGCCCTCCTTCACTCTCATCCTCACTTCGTAAAATTTGTTGGCCCTCCCTCGCCCTCGCCCTTATTTTGAAAAGTTATGCCGCCCTCCTTCACTCTCATCCTCACTTCGTAAAATTTGTTGGCCCTCCCTCGCCCTCGCCCTTATTTTGAAAAGTTATGCCGCCCTCCTTCATTCTCATCCTCACTTCGTAAAATTTGTTGGCCCTCCCTCGCTCTCGCCCTTATTTTGAAAAGTTATGCCGCCCTCCTTCACTCTCATCCTCACTTCGTAAAATTTGTTGGCCCTCCCTCGCCCTCGCCCTTATTTTGAAAAGTTATGCCGCCCTCCTTCATTCTCATCCTCACTTCGTAAAATTTGTTGGCCCTCCCTCGCCCTCGCCCTTATTTTGAAAAGTTATGCCGCCCTCCTTCATTCTCATCCTCACTTCGTAAAATTTGTTGGCCCTCCCTCGCCCTCGCCCTTATTTTGAAAAGTTATGCCGCCCTCCTTCACTCTCATCCTCACTTCGTAAAATTTGTTGGCCCTCCCTCGCCCTCGCCCTTATTTTGAAAAGTTATGCCGCCCTCCTTCATTCTCATCCTCACTTCGTAAAATTTGTTGGCCCTCCCTCGCCCTCGCCCTTATTTTGAAAAGTTATGCCGCCCTCCTTCATTCTCATCCTCACTTCGTAAAATTTGTTGGCCCTCCCTCGCCCTCGCCCTTATTTTGAAAAGTTATGCCGCCCTCCTTCATTCTCATCCTCACTTCGTAAAATTTGTTGGCCCTCCCTCGCCCTCGCCCTTATTTTGAAAAGTTATGCCGCCCTCCTTCATTCTCATCCTCACTTCGTAAAATTTGTTGGCCCTCCCTCGCTCTCGCCCTTATTTTGAAAAGTTATGCCGCCCTCCTTCACTCTCATCCTCACTTCGTAAAATTTGTTGGCCCTCCCTCGCCCTCGCCCTTATTTTGAAAAGTTATGCCGCCCTCCTTCACTCTCATCCTCACTTCGTAAAATTTGTTGGCCCTCCCTCGCCCTCGCCCTTATTTTGAAAAGTTATGCCGCCCTCCTTCATTCTCATCCTCACTTCGTAAAATTTGTTGGCCCTCCCTCGCCCTCGCCCTTATTTTGAAAAGTTATGCCGCCCTCCTTCATTCTCATCCTCACTTCGTAAAATTTGTTGGCCCTCCCTCGCCCTCGCCCTTATTTTGAAAAGTTATGCCGCCCTCCTTCATTCTCATCCTCACTTCGTAAAATTTGTTGGCCCTCCCTCGCCCTCGCCCTTATTTTGAAAAGTTATGCCGCCCTCCCTCACTCTCATCCTCACTTCGTAAAATTTGTTGGCCCTCCCTCGCCCTCGCCCTTATTTTGAAAAGTTATGCCGCCCTCCTTCACTCTCATCCTCACTTCGTAAAATTTGTTGGCCCTCCCTCGCCCTCGCCCTTATTTTGAAAAGTTATGCCGCCCTCCTTCATTCTCATCCTCACTTCGTAAAATTTGTTGGCCCTCCCTCGCCCTCGCCCTTATTTTGAAAAGTTATGCCGCCCTCCTTCACTCTCATCCTCACTTCGTAAAATTTGTTGGCCCTCCCTCGCCCTCGCCCTTATTTTGAAAAGTTATGCCGCCCTCCTTCATTCTCATCCTCACTTCGTAAAATTTGTTGGCCCTCCCTCGCCCTCGCCCTTATTTTGAAAAGTTATGCCGCCCTCCTTCATTCTCATCCTCACTTCGTAAAATTTGTTGGCCCTCCCTCGCCCTCGCCCTTATTTTGAAAAGTTATGCCGCCCTCCTTCATTCTCATCCTCACTTCGTAAAATTTGTTGGCCCTCCCTCGCCCTCGCCCTTATTTTGAAAAGTTATGCCGCCCTCCTTCATTCTCATCCTCACTTCGTAAAATTTGTTGGCCCTCCCTCGCCCTCGCCCTTATTTTGAAAAGTTATGCCGCCCTCCTTCATTCTCATCCTCACTTCGTAAAATTTGTTGGCCCTCCCTCGCCCTCGCCCTTATTTTGAAAAGTTATGCCGCCCTCCCTCACTCTCATCCTCACTTCGTAATATTTGTTGGCCCTCCCTCGCCCTCGCAATTATTTTGAAAAGTTATGCCGCCCTCCATTCTCATCCTCACTTCGTAAAATTTGTTGGCCCTCCCTCGCCCTCGCCCTTATTTTGAAAAGTTATGCCGCCCTCCCTCACTCTCATCCTCACTTCGTAATATTTGTTGGCCCTCCCTCGCCCTCGCCCTTATTTTGAAAAGTTATGCCGCCCTCCTTCATTCTCATCCTCACTTCGTAAAATTTGTTGGCCCTCCCTCGCCCTCGCCCTTATTTTGAAAAGTTATGCCGCCCTCCTTCATTCTCATCCTCACTTCGTAATATTTGTTGGCCCTCCCTCGCCCTCGCCCTTATTTTGAAAAGTTATGCCGCCCTCCCTCACTCTCATCCTCACTTCGTAAAATTTGTTGGCCCTCCCTCGCTCTCGCCCTTATTTTGAAAAGTTATGCCGCCCTCCTTCACTCTCATCCTCACTTCGTAAAATTTGTTGGCCCTCCCTCGCTCTCGCCCTTATTTTGAAAAGTTATGCCGCCCTCCTTCACTCTCATCCTCACTTCGTAAAATTTGTTGGCCCTCCCTCGCCCTCGCCCTTATTTTGAAAAGTTATGCCGCCCTCCTTCACTCTCATCCTCACTTCGTAAAATTTGTTGGCCCTCCCTCGCCCTCGTCCTTATTTTGAAAAGTTATTCCGCTCTCCTTCATTCTCATCCTCACTTCGTATTATTTGTTGGTCCTCCCTCGCCCTCGCCCTTATTTTGAAAAGTTATGCCGCCCTCCTTCATTCTCATCCTCACTTCGTAAAATTTGTTGGCCCTCCCTCGCCCTCGCCCTTATTTTGAAAAGTTATGCCGCCCTCCTTCATTCTCATCCTCACTTCGTAAAATTTGTTGGCCCTCCCTCGCCCTCGCCCTTATTTTGAAAAGTTATGCCGCCCTCCTTCATTCTCATCCTCACTTCGTAAAATTTGTTGGCCCTCCCTCGCCCTCGCCCTTATTTTGAAAAGTTATGCCGCCCTCCTTCACTCTCATCCTCACTTCGTAAAATTTGTTGGCCCTCCCTCGCCCTCGCCCTTATTTTGAAAAGTTATGCCGCCCTCCTTCACTCTCATCCTCACTTCGTAAAATTTGTTGGCCCTCCCTCGCCCTCGCCCTTATTTTGAAAAGTTATGCCGCCCTCCTTCATTCTCATCCTCACTTCGTAAAATTTGTTGGCCCTCCCTCGCCCTCGCCCTTATTTTGAAAAGTTATGCCGCCCTCCTTCACTCTCATCCTCACTTCGTAAAATTTGTTGGCCCTCCCTCGCCCTCGCCCTTATTTTGAAAAGTTATGCCGCCCTCCTTCATTCTCATCCTCACTTCGTAAAATTTGTTGGCCCTCCCTCGCCCTCGCCCTTATTTTGAAAAGTTATGCCGCCCTCCTTCACTCTCATCCTCACTTCGTAAAATTTGTTGGCCCTCCCTCGCCCTCGCCCTTATTTTGAAAAGTTATGCCGCCCTCCTTCATTCTCATCCTCACTTCGTAAAATTTGTTGGCCCTCCCTCGCCCTCGCCCTTATTTTGAAAAGTTATGCCGCCCTCCTTCATTCTCATCCTCACTTCGTAAAATTTGTTGGCCCTCCCTCGCCCTCGCCCTTATTTTGAAAAGTTATGCCGCCCTCCTTCACTCTCATCCTCACTTCGTAAAATTTGTTGGCCCTCCCTCGCCCTCGCCCTTATTTTGAAAAGTTATGCCGCCCTCCTTCATTCTCATCCTCACTTCGTAAAATTTGTTGGCCCTCCCTCGCCCTCGCCCTTATTTTGAAAAGTTATGCCGCCCTCCTTCATTCTCATCCTCACTTCGTAAAATTTGTTGGCCCTCCCTCGCCCTCGCCCTTATTTTGAAAAGTTATGCCGCCCTCCTTCATTCTCATCCTCACTTCGTAAAATTTGTTGGCCCTCCCTCGCCCTCGCCCTTATTTTGAAAAGTTATGCCGCCCTCCTTCATTCTCATCCTCACTTCGTAAAATTTGTTGGCCCTCCCTCGCCCTCGCCCTTATTTTGAAAAGTTATGCCGCCCTCCTTCACTCTCATCCTCACTTCGTAAAATTTGTTGGCCCTCCCTCGCCCTCGCCCTTATTTTGAAAAGTTATGCCGCCCTCCTTCACTCTCATCCTCACTTCGTAAAATTTGTTGGCCCTCCCTCGCCCTCGCCCTTATTTTGAAAAGTTATGCCGCCCTCCTTCATTCTCATCCTCACTTCGTAAAATTTGTTGGCCCTCCCTCGCCCTCGCCCTTATTTTGAAAAGTTATGCCGCCCTCCTTCATTCTCATCCTCACTTCGTAAAATTTGTTGGCCCTCCCTCGCCCTCGCCCTTATTTTGAAAAGTTATGCCGCCCTCCTTCATTCTCATCCTCACTTCGTAAAATTTGTTGGCCCTCCCTCGCCCTCGCCCTTATTTTGAAAAGTTATGCCGCCCTCCTTCATTCTCATCCTCACTTCGTAAAATTTGTTGGCCCTCCCTCGCTCTCGCCCTTATTTTGAAAAGTTATGCCGCCCTCCTTCACTCTCATCCTCACTTCGTAAAATTTGTTGGCCCTCCCTCGCTCTCGCCCTTATTTTGAAAAGTTATGCCGCCCTCCTTCATTCTCATCCTCACTTCGTAAAATTTGTTGGCCCTCCCTCGCCCTCGCCCTTATTTTGAAAAGTTATGCCGCCCTCCTTCATTCTCATCCTCACTTCGTAAAATTTGTTGGCCCTCCCTCGCCCTCGCCCTTATTTTGAAAAGTTATGCCGCCCTCCCTCATTCTCATCCTCACTTCGTAAAATTTGTTGGCCCTCCCTCGCCCTCGCCCTTATTTTGAAAAGTTATGCCGCCCTCCTTCACTCTCATCCTCACTTCGTAAAATTTGTTGGCCCTCCCTCGCTCTCGCCCTTATTTTGAAAAGTTATGCCGCCCTCCTTCACTCTCATCCTCACTTCGTAAAATTTGTTGGCCCTCCCTCGCTCTCGCCCTTATTTTGAAAAGTTATGCCGCCCTCCTTCACTCTCATCCTCACTTCGTAAAATTTGTTGGCCCTCCCTCGCCCTCGCCCTTATTTTGAAAAGTTATGCCGCCCTCCTTCATTCTCATCCTCACTTCGTAAAATTTGTTGGCCCTCCCTCGCCCTCGCCCTTATTTTGAAAAGTTATGCCGCCCTCCTTCACTCTCATCCTCACTTCGTAAAATTTGTTGGCCCTCCCTCGCCCTCGCCCTTATTTTGAAAAGTTATGCCGCCCTCCCTCACTCTCATCCTCACTTCGTAAAATTTGTTGGCCCTCCCTCGCTCTCGCCCTTATTTTGAAAAGTTATGCCGCCCTCCTTCACTCTCATCCTCACTTCGTAAAATTTGTTGGCCCTCCCTCGCTCTCGCCCTTATTTTGAAAAGTTATGCCGCCCTCCCTCACTCTCATCCTCACTTCGTAAAATTTGTTTGCCCTCCCTCGCCCTCGCCCTTATTTTGAAAAGTTATGCCGCCCTCCCTCACTCTCATCCTCACTTCGTAAAATTTGTTGGCCCTCCCTCGCCCTCGTCCTTATTTTGAAAAGTTATTCCGCTCTCCTTCATTCTCATCCTCACTTCGTATTATTTGTTGGTCCTCCCTCGCCCTCGCCCTTATTTTGAAAAGTTATGCCGCCCTCCTTCATTCTCATCCTCACTTCGTAAAATTTGTTGACCCTCCCTCGCCCTCGCCCTTATTTTGAAAAGTTATGCCGCCCTTCTTCATTCTCATCCTCACTTCGTAAAATTTGTTGGCCCTCCCTCGCCCTCGCCCTTATTTTGAAAAGTTATGCCGCCCTCCTTCATTCTCATCCTCACTTCGTAAAATTTGTTGGCCCTCCCTCGCCCTCGCCCTTATTTTGAAAAGTTATGCCGCCCTCTCATTCTCATCCTCACTTCGTAAAATTTGTTGGCCTCGCCCTCGCCCTTATTTTGAAAAGTTATGCCGCCCTCCTTCATTCTCATCCTCACTTCGTAAAATTTGTTGGCCCTCCCTCGCCCTCGCCCTTATTTTGAAAAGTTATGCCGCCCTCCTTCATTCTCATCCTCACTTCGTAAAATTTGTTGGCCCTCCCTCGCCCTCGTCCTTATTTTGAAAAGTTATGCCGCCCTCCCTCACTCTCATCCTCACTTCGTAATATTTGTTGGCCCTCCCTCGCCCTCGCAATTATTTTGAAAAGTTATGCCGCCCTCCATTCTCATCCTCACTTCGTAAAATTTGTTGGCCCTCCCTCGCCCTCGTCCTTATTTTGAAAAGTTATGCCGCCCTCCCTCACTCTCATCCTCACTTCGTAATATTTGTTGGCCCTCCCTCGCCCTCGCCCTTATTTTGAAAAGTTATGCTGCCCTCCTTCATTCCCATCCTCACTTCGTAAAATTTCTTGGCCCTCCCTCGCCCTCGTCCTTATTTTGAAAAGTTATGCCGCCCTCCTTCATTCTCATCCTCACTTCGTAATATTTGTTGGTCCTCCCTCGCCCTCGCCCTTATTTTGAAAAGTTATGCCGCCCTCCCTCACTCTCATCCTCATTTCGTAAAATTTGTTGGCCCTCCCTCGCTCTCGCCCTTATTTTGAAAAGTTATGCCGCCCTCCTTCACTCTCATCCTCACTTCGTAAAATTTGTTGGCCCTCCCTCGCTCTCGCCCTTATTTTGAAAAGTTATGCCACCCTCCTTCACTCTCATCCTCACTTCGTAAAATTTGTTGGCCCTCCCTCGCTCTCGCCCTTATTTTGAAAAGTTATGCCGCCCTCCTTCACTCTCATCCTCACTTCGTAAAATTTGTTGGCCCTCCCTCGCCCTCGTCCTTATTTTGAAAAGTTATTCCGCTCTCCTTCATTCTCATCCTCACTTCGTATTATTTGTTGGTCCTCCCTCGCCCTCGCCCTTATTTTGAAAAGTTATGCCGCCCTCCTTCATTCTCATCCTCACTTCGTAAAATTTGTTGGCCCTCCCTCGCCCTCGCCCTTATTTTGAAAAGTTATGCCGCCCTCCTTCATTCTCATCCTCACTTCGTAAAATTTGTTGGCCCTCCCTCGCCCTCGCCCTTATTTTGAAAAGTTATGCCGCCCTCCTTCATTCTCATCCTCACTTCGTAAAATTTGTTGGCCCTCCCTCGCCCTCGCCCTTATTTTGAAAAGTTATGCCGCCCTCCTTCACTCTCATCCTCACTTCGTAAAATTTGTTGGCCCTCCCTCGCTCTCGCCCTTATTTTGAAAAGTTATGCCGCCCTCCTTCACTCTCATCCTCACTTCGTAAAATTTGTTGGCCCTCCCTCGCTCTCGCCCTTATTTTGAAAAGTTATGCCGCCCTCCTTCATTCTCATCCTCACTTCGTAAAATTTGTTGGCCCTCCCTCGCTCTCGCCCTTATTTTGAAAAGTTATGCCGCCCTCCTTCACTCTCATCCTCACTTCGTAAAATTTGTTGGCCCTCCCTCGCCCTCGCCCTTATTTTGAAAAGTTATGCCGCCCTCCTTCATTCTCATCCTCACTTCGTAAAATTTGTTGGCCCTCCCTCGCCCTCGCCCTTATTTTGAAAAGTTATGCCGCCCTCCTTCATTCTCATCCTCACTTCGTAAAATTTGTTGGCCCTCCCTCGCTCTCGCCCTTATTTTGAAAAGTTATGCCGCCCTCCTTCACTCTCATCCTCACTTCGTAAAATTTGTTGGCCCTCCCTCGCTCTCGCCCTTATTTTGAAAAGTTATGCCGCCCTCCTTCATTCTCATCCTCACTTCGTAAAATTTGTTGGCCCTCCCTCGCCCTCGCCCTTATTTTGAAAAGTTATGCCGCCCTCCTTCATTCTCATCCTCACTTCGTAAAATTTGTTGGCCCTCTCTCGCCCTCACCCTTATTTTGAAAAGTTATGCCGCCCTCCTTCACTCTCATCCTCACTTCGTAAAATTTGTTGGCCCTCCCTCGCTCTCGCCCTTATTTTGAAAAGTTATGCCGCCCTCCTTCACTCTCATCCTCACTTCGTAAAATTTGTTGGCCCTCCCTCGCTCTCGCCCTTATTTTGAAAAGTTATGCCGCCCTCCTTCATTCTCATCCTCACTTCGTAAAATTTGTTGGCCCTCCCTCGCTCTCGCCCTTATTTGAAAAGTTATGCCGCCCTCCTTCACTCTCATCCTCACTTCGTAAAATTTGTTGGCCCTCCCTCGCTCTCGCCCTTATTTTGAAAAGTTATGCCGCCCTCCCTCACTCTCATCCTCACTTCGTAAAATTTGTTTGCCCTCCCTCGCCCTCGCCCTTATTCTGAAAAGTTATGCCGCCCTCCCTCACTCTCATCCTCACTTCGTAAAATTTGTTGGCCCTCCCTCGCCCTCGCCCTTATTTTGAAAAGTTATGCCGCCCTCCTTCATTCTCATCCTCACTTCGTAATATTTGTTGGTCCTCCCTCGCCCTCGCCCTTATTTTGAAAAGTTATGCCGCCCTCCTTCATTCTCATCCTCACTTCGTAAAATTTGTTGACCCTCCCTCGCCCTCGCCCTTATTTTGAAAAGTTATGCCGCCCTTCTTCATTCTCATCCTCACTTCGTAAAATTTGTTGGCCCTCCCTCGCCCTCGCCCTTATTTTGAAAAGTTATGCCGCCCTCCTTCATTCTCATCCTCACTTCGTAAAATTTGTTGGCCCTCCCTCGCCCTTATTTTGAAAAGTTATGCCGCCCTCCCTCACTCTCATCCTCACTTCGTAATATTTGTTGGCCCTCCCTCGCCCTCGCCCTTATTTTGAAAAGTTATGCCGCCCTCCTTCATTCCCATCCTCACTTCGTAAAATTTCTTGGCCCTCCCTCGCCCTCGTCCTTATTTTGAAAAGTTATGCCGCCCTCCTTCCTTCTCATCCTCACTTCGTAATATTTGTTGGTCCTCCCTCGCCCTCGCCCTTATTTTGAAAAGTTATGCCGCCCTCCCTCACTCTCATCCTCACTTCGTAAAATTTGTTGGCCCTCCCTCGCTCTCGCCCTTATTTTGAAAAGTTATGCCGCCCTCCTTCACTCTCATCCTCACTTCGTAAAATTTGTTGGCCCTCCCTCGCTCTCGCCCTTATTTTGAAAAGTTATGCCACCCTCCTTCACTCTCATCCTCACTTCGTAAAATTTGTTGGCCCTCCCTCGCTCTCGCCCTTATTTTGAAAAGTTATGCCGCCCTCCTTCACTCTCATCCTCACTTCGTAAAATTTGTTGGCCCTCCCTCGCCCTCGTCCTTATTTTGAAAAGTTATTCCGCTCTCCTTCATTCTCATCCTCACTTCGTATTATTTGTTGGTCCTCCCTCGCCCTCGCCCTTATTTTGAAAAGTTATGCCGCCCTCCTTCATTCTCATCCTCACTTCGTAAAATTTGTTGGCCCTCCCTCGCCCTCGCCCTTATTTTGAAAAGTTATGCCGCCCTCCTTCATTCTCATCCTCACTTCGTAAAATTTGTTGGCCCTCCCTCGCCCTCGCCCTTATTTTGAAAAGTTATGCCGCCCTCCTTCACTCTCATCCTCACTTCGTAAAATTTGTTGGCCCTCCCTCGCTCTCGCCCTTATTTTGAAAAGTTATGCCGCCCTCCTTCACTCTCATCCTCACTTCGTAAAATTTGTTTGCCCTCCCTCGCTCTCGCCCTTATTTTGAAAAGTTATGCCGCCCTCCTTCATTCTCATCCTCACTTCGTAAAATTTGTTGGCCCTCCCTCGCTCTCGCCCTTATTTTGAAAAGTTATGCCGCCCTCCTTCACTCTCATCCTCACTTCGTAAAATTTGTTTGCCCTCCCTCGCTCTCGCCTTTATTTTGAAAAGTTATGCCGCCCTCCTTCATTCTCATCCTCACTTCGTAAAATTTGTTGGCCCACCCTCGCCCTCGCCCTTATTTTGAAAAGTTATGCCGCCCTCCTTCATTCTCATCCTCACTTCGTAAAATTTGTTGGCCCTCCCTTCGGCCTTCTACAAACCACCTACCGGATTCTTCCGCTCACAAGAAGCGAACGCCCCTTCAACCAGATATTTCCCGCCTCAAGTGAACACCACCAGTGATCCGCCACCCACAGTGCATTTCCGGCTTTCTGCCCGGCAACCATGGCATTCACCGACGTCATCAATCACGGGACCTGATCGCTGGCTACTTAACCGTCAGCAACCTGCCAGCTGCTTGGGGCATGACACCGCCAGTCACAGGATGCTCACCAACCTGCTAACTTTCCAGATCCTGACGTTCTGGATCCCGGAAAGTGCCCTCCCTTCGACCTTCTACAAACCACCTACCGGATTCTTCCGCTCACAAGAAGCGAACGCCCCTTCAACCAGATATTTCCCGCCTCAAGTGAACACCACCAGTGATCCGCTACCCACAGTGCATTTCCGGCTCTCTGCCCGGCAACCATGGCATTCACCGACGTCATCAATCACGGGACCTGATCGCTGGCTACTTAACCGTCAGCAACCTGCCAGCTGCTTGGGGCATGACACCGCCAGTCACAGGATGCTCACCAACCTGCTAACTTTCCAGGTTCGTTACCTCACATTTTGCAAAGAATTAAGGAGTGATGATAGATTCCTTGTTGCGGTGTCGTGCCCCTACGACTTGAAGCGTTTTTTTGTCAGTCTTCTCCATATTTGCTATACCACGTTTGCCTTTGATTTGCTATGCCAGCTTATGTTATTGCTGTCCGGCGATGTCGAAGAGAACCCTGGACCTCCCTCTAATAGCGACGACATTGAAATCCAGGAAGCCATCAAGCGCTTAGAAATCAGCCTAACAGCGATACACGCTGAGCTTCAGCAAATTAAATCGATTCAAAATGCACAAGAGAAGCGGATATCTGACTTTTTAAATAGCACAAATAATTTTGATGCAGATAAACAAAGTGTCTCGGGCAATGTATTCAACGCAGGAGTGTCACATAACCTGGAACGTGAAATAGCCGCCTTGAAAGCAGCAAGCGTTGATACCAGCAATCGAATGCGCAGGGCAAATCTTTTGTTCTTTGGGATCAACGATTCCATCGATGAGCAATGGAAAGATTCCGAGGAAAAAGTTCTGTCACTCTGCGAAAACAATCTAGACCTAAAACTTGATCATTCATGCATAGAGCGTGCACACCGTCTTGGTAACTTTTCAACATCAAAAAAGCGCCCTATAATCGTAAAATTCGCTCATTTCAAGACGAAAGAAACCATACTGAGTTGCGGACGTAAGCTCAAAGACACAGATTTTGCAATTAGAGAGGACTTCGCTGCTCCCACGCGGCTTGCACGCTCAAAACTGTTGGCTTTCATCCGGCCGCTGAAATGTGCGTTTAAGCTCAGCTTTGACAAACTGTACGTGGGAAGCAAGTGCTACTTTTATGACCCCGCATCTGATAGTGTCAAAGAACACACCATGCCTCGTCCCACACGTCACAACGCCGCACCACCTGATAGCATCCATGACAATGGTAATTGACGCCCTGCCACACAACCTACCCGGGCTCCCTTCAGCACTCGGCCGCGCTCTTTTCTGGATTTAAACATCACATTTACTAACATACGAAGTGTAATGCCAAAACGTGAAGAACTTCTCTGCTTTATCGAGGACAGCAATACAGACATCATTCTACTCACTGAAACGTGGCTACACCAGGACATATACGACCACGAAATTTTTCCCTCCAACGCTAACTTAACCCTATATCGTCACGACAGACTAAACAAAAGAGGAGGAGGAGTACTTCTAGCCGTGAAAAGCACCGTATCATCATCGCTCATTAGCCACGACGATATCATAGAACTGACGTGGGTCTGCGTACAATGTACAGGTGTCAAAACAGTTTTCGGTATCTGCTACCGTCCTCCTGGAAAGAGCCCATCATTCTGCAATTCCCTTCGCCTTTCACTGACATCAATTCGGAGCAAGCTACCCAACGCGCCTATCTTTCTTTTTGGTGACTTCAACTACCCGACTTTCAACTGGCCTCTGCTATCAGAACCTCACAAATCACAATCAAACGAAGCAAAACAGTTCCTTGATTTAGTTCTAGATTTCAACTTACATCAAGTAATAACATGCCCAACAAGAGGCGACAATACACTGGATCTTTTACTGACATCTAATCCAGACGACATTAAAAGCATAAACATATTACCGGGCTTCAGCGATCATAGCCTCCTTCATATATGCATCTCATTACCTATCAAAAAGAGATCCCCTACCCAAAAGCTTATCACTGATTATAAGAGAGCGGACTTTGAAGCAATTAACCGGGAACTTGAACAGTTTTATCAACACTTTTGTACTATATACTCATCTCGCTCTGTCAACACGAATTGGGAATTATATAAAAACATGATACTTAATTTACAAGATTCTTACATTCCCACCGTCCTTATAAAGACTGATTTAAACAACCAATGGTTCAACAACCGTCTTAAAAGCCTCCTTAACAAGAAAAAACGGCACTACAGGCACGCGAAACTAGTTAATAGTTGCACGGCATGGGAGCGATACCGTCTTAGTGCAAATAATTATGTTAAAGAATTGAAGGCGTCTAAAAAGAAATTTTTTTCTTCTGATCTGCTATCAATATTACAGTCAAACCCAAGTAAGTTCTGGCGAATTCTCTCCCCCCAAAGCCATACTAAGCAGTTCGAACTCTCAGGAGATGATGACCAACCGGTCGAGTTAGATCAATGCGCGACGGCTCTTAACAAGTATTTTTCATCAGTGTTTTCTTCCACTAACGCTATTGTTCCTTCCATGCATGACTTTCCAGTAACTTCAATGCCAGAAATAGAAATTAATGCCGATGGAATAGCCAACTTAATTAACTCCCTCAAACTATCGTCGTCAGCTGGATGTGACCAAATTAGCACCAAAATGTTAAAGAATACTACTGCAATATCAAGTAAAATACTATACCTGTTGTTCTCACAGTCCCTAAGTACCGGCGAAGTTCCTCACGATTGGAAAAAAGCAAAAATAATTCCTATTTACAAATCAGGAGATCGGTCAAAACAAAACAACTATCGACCAATTTCGCTCACCAGCATCCCGTCCAAACTCCTTGAGCACGTAATAGCATGAAATTTAATCGCTCATCTTGAATCACTAAATTACTTTTACCCGCACCAACATGGCTTTCGAAAACTACTATCATGCGAAACACAGCTCGCCGAATTCACTCACGACATCCTTCAGTACATGGACAATCGCCTACAAATTGATGCCATCTTTCTCGACTTTTCCAAGGCATTCGACCGTGTTCCGCATAATCATCTGCTAGCTAAACTTGCTTTACTTGGAATCCCGCAAACATTACTTATCTGGCTCGAGCACTTTCTTAAAGGGCGCGTGCAATTTACATTCGCCAACTGTTGCAGCTCATCGCATACTGACGTCACATCAGGTGTCCCTCAGGGCGCAGGGTTATCACCGTTGTTATTCTTAATCTACATAAATGATCTCCCATCTAACACAATAACCAAACTTCGACTTTTTG